>JAYMGJ010000457.1:0-126449 GCA_037178675.1 Scleroderma bovista
TATGCCTCAACCCCGTAAATGGCCAATCTCGCCCACTCACCGGAGGATAGCAGACTGCGAAAGTACGCTGGATCCCGTGCGCGTGCCCAGATGGTACGGTAGGCATCGACGACGGTGGATAAGGAACGGGGAGGAGCAAGGTTTTCTGCGATGTAAATTTGCTTGGCGACCTCTCGAGCAACAGCGGCATTATAAAGCAGAGGCTGGCGGTAAGCTACCACATTGTCCCATAGTCAGCCGGTCACACAGACGTCAAACCAGAGAGCCACTCACCCCCAAGCATGATTCCTATCCGTTCACCGAGAGGTCCCAGGCTCTTCTTTGCAGTCTCGAACAACTGCTCGGCCTGTTTCTGGGCTGTACCGAGTGCATCCTGGGCCTTCTTTTGAGCAGCCTCTGTTGTTGTTGAACTTGCGAACCGCGTCGGGTGGCGGATGGCGCGTCTAAAGGTGGACGCAGGGGACGACGAGAACGCTGTTCGTATCATGACTGCAATGGAGGAAGAAAGACACTTGGGAAATTCTCGATTATTTCCGGGTGGGTCCGAGCCATGCACAAGCTTACGTAACCGTCGTTTCACCGACTCGGCGCTCCATGTCCCGGGTCTGCATAGAACTTCAAGCTTCAAGAGCTGCAGAGTAGAACTTCTAGTAAGCCAGCTCTGAACATTCATGCCGCAGCAACCAAAATCAGTGAATTCATTATTACACAATCTTAGCAAATGCCGTGCTATCGCAAACATTGTTCGTCCTTGCATTACTTCCCAATGCCGGTTTACGTTTACTTCCCGTCTCGTCCGCCAACGCCAGTCAATACTCGACAGCTTTCCTGTTCAACTAGCCAAGTCACTTATGTTCAAACGTATCTTGAAGGCCTAATTGGGTTTTGTCCCCCCGACTCCACCTAGTTAGGGAGTGCATGACCTTTCCAACACGGGGTGAGTAAAAGCGCTCCATTTACCCTACCTGTCGCAGGTGCAAGCTCTCGACGAGCTATCCGATGTGATTTGACAACTGAAAGTCATGGCACGTTTCTGCCACCTCGGTGCTCCCTACCGTATAGTACCCACCCTCCATGATTTTGACGAGTGAATATTTTATTTTCAGGATTATTATAGCTTCCAAGTTCAGTGCTCATTTCTTGTTCTACAGCTCACTTGTACAGAAAACAGGTTGGTTCGCGCCAGTTATTTGGTTGTTTCATTGTCAAGTAATTCGTATTTTCTTTTGTTCTGTGAGGTCATCGCAGACAGGTGACCATCTCACAAGCATGGGTGCTTGAGGTCACCTTGTCCTATCCTCCATCACTGCGTGCTACCCGTACTCTCGTACCCCTAGGTCGGCGACCCCTTTATCATAATATGTCTCTCGAGGCGCATTATACACGATGTTCTATCATGCACTGGAACCACTGCATTGCAACCTTGTGAGTCACACGTCACGTACCGCATGCAACATAGCTGCCCGTCAATATTTATTCTTCCCAATCAACCGCCCAAGTCAGCGTGCCTGTCATTACCGATGGTGGCGGCTCAACAGTTGAATCGCGGTTGCTTTGTAGGTCGCAGTCATAATGTTCTCAGAGGGGAAGTCCTTGCAGGAGGCGATCATGTCCTTGGCGGCAATGTCCAAGGACCCAGAGGAATGCATGGTTTCGTGTGCCAAGATCAGCCAAATTCCATCTTGCATTTTTGTATGTGTAGCCCTGCTGCTCCGTGCGCTCCGCATTCCTGCGAGCAATCAAACGTCGCTAAAGCTACTTCTCTTTGACCTTCCCATCAATTCATGGGATCAGTGATATACAGACTATCGCTCTATCTTATGACATTGGATTTTTTTTCATCTGTGCTTGGTCGCCAAATGCTGATCATATCAACAATGGCTAGGTGGTGTGCGCGGTGGCGATCCAACTCACGTCAAGCTCATTCTCCTTTCATGTGAACAAAGAAATTTTATCACTGGTAGCTTTTCAACAATTATTATCGCTTATCGCTGAGGCTGGCTCGATGCTTGGCCAGTTTTTTTTTTGAGAGGCACTTTGACCGAGACGGCAACTTGGCCAGTTTCTGAATGCCGCACTACTTCGATTCTCTCTAACAATAAAATCTTTGCACAGCCGCGTTTCATGGAAGATATGTACATTCTTCTGCAAATGCTAAGAAATTGATCCACACTACTTCCGCCACAAATGTGCCTTGCTCTGACCCAGTAGTTGATCACACCTGGCCAGCTGGCACCATGACCAATTCGCGCTCAATCTTACGCAACCTTCATCTTCACATTTCACTTCACCAGCTGCGGCAGGATTGAACAGTCACCCGCTCATAAAACCGCTGCACATTACTCAGTTTTGCACGTGATATTACAACCTATCCGATCATGAATGGGTGTTATTTGCACTGGACTACCCTTGATGCTTGAAATTAGTAGGGCCTAATGCCAGCTACGTATCTTCGCAGACAACTACACGACCAATGATCATAGCGGAGAGAAATTGGTACAAGAACTAATATCATAGTAGGTTCGTGCAAGGCTGGGGTAATGTTTGTATAAGGCGCAGGCCCTATCATCCCCCTCGGAAGAACGTGACTTCCAGGAGTGCCAAATCACAGGATCCGACCGCACGGTTCAACAATATTCAATGATACATACCTAACGGACAGCTTGTCGCAGTACATAAGTAAGTCGTACATAACACCGACGTTGATGCGCGAATGGACCTCGAAGTCGTCTGTATCTCCTATGATCGGTGTGATGTTTGGTCCAACTGGCATTTGGAATTCTGTCAGATTCTGTCTCACACCCAAGAAAACTCCGACTCTTCAGACCCAAGAATGGGTACAAGCAGTCCTACTTCAAGAACTTCACTTGTAAGTTGTAACAACCCCAGTCACCAAGCTGCAAGCCATTTGTACTCCACATTCCCGCACCTACTAGGACAGGACAAGTATGTAGGCAGTTTCCAAGTGCGCTACTCCGTTCACAGTAAGGCGTCACACATAGGTTCGTATCACTGTTGCGCCTCGGAGCTCACATTGTAATGGGGTGTTAGCGGCCATCTGAGTACTTGCATACGAGCGTTGGGACTGCACAGTACAGGGCCCTCCAACCTGCCACTTCCATGTCGATCTCAAGACATGCACTGTCTTGTTGCCCACATACGCGCCTCTGCAATGAGCTGCAGGCACATGCTAGATTCTCATCGTTTTGGGCGGCGGAATGTGGCTGTACTCTATGCCAACAAAACGAGGCAGTTTCGGTCCTAGCCAACGGGTGCATAGAACACACCCTTCTATCGTGGTCAACGGCAAGTTGCGTTTCGGACGACGAGGTGCTGCTCAAGGCAAAACACGGGAACACTGAGACAGGAGAATGTAGCTCCGAGCCTTGTTTTCATTACGGTGCCCTGATCTTGATCAGGTCTACTCGATTGCATGCAACGGAGCTTCCAGATCGAACATTTGACCTTGTACATACTCCCTGTCCATGTGCAACGTGCTGAGCATGCCTTTACTAGAGTCACAGCACGCTGAGCTGCACAAATATGTACGCGGAGTACTTCCGCAAAAACTTTTGTGGAGCACTGCGACCACGAAGCATTCGCATTGTTCAGGGGGCTGATCCTACATTCTTCAACGAAGCAGGCATCCACAGTGGCACCCGTCAACCAGAAGTTCGCCGTGGTTCATTTCCGCGTGTTCGTCAACGTCACGGCCGTATGGTTATGCCGGAAACGTCTCTATTTGTTAGAATACTTAACTCGAGCCCTCCTGCAATATTCTAACAAGGCATGCACCATAACATCTTCTCTTATTTTCGTCGGGTCACGGAAAGTAAGCCAACGTCCCATGTAGAAGTCCCGGTTGTGGAAGATACGGTAAGCAAATGTTTGTGTTCTGCTGCGGCTGTTTTCTTGATTTTTCAATGTCAGAGAAGTCCACACACCAGAAACTCTAAAAGTGGACTATTTGGATTCCTGACTCGCATCTGCCAGGTATGACATCCAGTTCCTGAACTTTGGGCGTGTCTGACATGCGAAAGTCGTTCGGGACTTCTCTTGGGCTTTCATTTACGAGGAACAAACGTGGTGACGCTCAGGGTAGGGAGGATCATGTGCGTTTCCGTTGACTCTGCAGAAAACTTAATTAAAATCACGTTTTGTAGCACACACTGCCACCATCATGCACTAAAATACCTGAAACTGATGGGCTTGCAATTGGTAAATTAACTGTTCATTCCGAAAAGGTAAACTGGTTTCGACCGTATTCTCAGTGACGCTTAGCATTTAATAAACAGGACACGGTGAAAATCAACGTCGAACAATCGCATACTCACAGTGAAATTAAAAGTGGACAAAGCGATGTTTCTCGGACTCGCCCTACATCTACTGTCATAACGGGCGCTGCTTGGAATGCAAATTCGGACTCGGATCAACTGACTATATTCGACTCCACTTACCTCCAACCCCTCAGGGCCTTCCACGCGGTCGTTAATACGATCACTAATGTAAGTGACATCATAACCAGCACAGCTATGTGATGTGACTACTCTTTAGATTCACCCATATGCCAAAATGTCTGTTGGAGCATTATCGTGGACTGCTCAGGTAGATGTCATTCGGAATACAAGAGCATCGACGTCCTGACAATGCCCTTTTGATAGACAATTATCACACATGGAAACCTCGACGAGTCAATGGGTGGTCTCCTCCTCAAGATCAGTCAAGTCTATGAACTTTTCATGGAGGATACAGCCCTGATTGCGACTACCTCGCGGAAAGACGCGTTGACCAAACTTGTTGAGGTAATGAATGCAAGTGCGCAGTTTATCAGAATTTATCCAGAGACGACGAACATTTGTAGGGCTGGTTGCGTCCTCTTCATGTATCCGTCTGCTTATTGGTTTACTCAGGGCGGAGACTCGGAAAGAATGTCGCGTCTGAAACGAGCACGACAATAGCCAAGTATAACGAAGCAATGGATGCACTGATGCAGCAATTCAGGAATCGAGCTACCCACTGTGATATCCATGACTCGGTCCACCAGACATTAACTGATCTTCGCTCCCTCCGGGATGACATTGCACAGGCAGGTGAGAAGTAAAAGGGGTTTTTCTTCGGCTCAAGTTTAACACCTCTGCTGATCAGGCGGTTCTGCAAATCTTGGCGGCATGGCATATGCAGCTGATGCCGGGTTAGATACCACAAAGATCTGCCTCGAAGGCACCAGAACTGATCTCTTGACTGAGATCATCGACTGGATTCATTCTCCAGAACCCGACTGCCCTCGCGTGTTCTGGCTGCACGGGCAAGCGGGCAAGGGAAAATCGACCATTGCTCACACGATAGCGAAATGGTTGAAGGAACTTGGGGCCCTCGGTTCATGTTTCTGCTTCGCGCGCGACAGATCCGCAGAGCGCCGCCATGGAAAACTCTTCACAACTATCGCGCGTGATCTGGCTGACTGTGACCCTGTGCTGAAGCGGGCTTTAGATGGTGTCCTCGCCAGTGACCATTCGCTCAAGACCACTGCCGATGTCATGCAACAGTGGCAAAAGCTCATTTTGCAGCCCCTATCAAAGCTATCGAGTCCTATCATTGGACCCGTTGTCATCATCATCGACGCATTAGACGAAAGCGGGACAGAGGCATCCCGGAGGAATATCCTTCGCGTTCTTGCGTCCATGGAGACGACCAATCTTCCCGCCAATTTCCGCATTCTGCTTACTTCCCGCCCTCTTCCCGACATCTACCACGCATTGCACGACGCGAAACACGTCAAAGCCGAATCCATCGATGACACGGTCGCCGCATCGACATATCGTGATCTTTGCTTGTACATTTCTGACGCACTGCGGGATGACTTTGGTGAAGAACAGGTCGCTACGCTTGCACGAAAGTCCGATGGCCTGTTCGAGTGGGCTCGACTTGCTTGCGAATTCATCAGGTCCCAGAAGACCGGCTCAACTCCACAGGAACGGTATAACGACTTGGTCTCACGTGGTCTGGGAGAAGGTGAAGCACACTTGGACGACATGTACTGCGCCATTCTGAGGGACGTAGTGGAACCGACACCCGAGGCGCTTGCCCGATTCCGTTCTGTGATGCATCAGGTTCTATGCACAATGGAACCACTTCCGATGGACTCTCTTACCATTATGCGTCGGAATTTCCGAAGGGACTCGGACCGTTATGATGTGGGTGTCGTTCTAAGATCCATGGCCCCCCTTCTTAGCGGTATTACTGATCCATCTCGCCCCATTCGACCTCTACACTCGACCTTCTTCGAGTTCTTAACTGATGCATCCCGGAGTGGGGAGTTCTTCGTCGAGATATTGGACACGCACGCTGAATTGGCGTACTCTGCCCTTTGTATCTTGCAACAGGACCTGCGCTTCAACATATGCGGTTTAGAAAGCTCCTACACGCGAAATTCAGACATTGCGGACTTGGCTTCCCGGATAAAGAATCATGTTTCGCCTCATTTGTCTTATTCTTGTCGACACTGGGCCAGCCATCTTCGCGAGTCAGCTTTCGACTCGCAAGTGGCGAAAGAGGTGGAGCGGTTCTTCAAAGGCGAACAAACCCTTTTTTGGGTGGAAGCGCTTAGTTTACTCAAGGAGCTTGGCAATGCTCATGTGGCTCTGGATGGCGTGATACGATGGGCAGGAGTAAGTAAGGCCTACCTTCCATATTTTCATATCAGCTTATCGTGGCTAGAAGGGACATGAAAGCATTGCGGAGATGGCAGCAGATGTTCTGCGATTCATCAGAACTTTTGGTGGCGCTATCTCTCAGAGCACCCCACATTTGTACCTCTCTGCCCTGCCATTCTCGCCGGAGCGTTCTTTCATCTCCACCTTGTTTTCTGAAAGGTTCCACGGGATTCCGCGAGTCGCATGTGGCCGCGATGTACACTGGCCCATTACCCAGCTCACTATCGAAGAGCACACATCTACAGTCACATCTCTCGCATTTTCGCCAGACGGAACGAGACTTGTTTCGGGCTCAGACGACCATACCGTTCGTTTGTGGGACGCAGAGACAGGCTTGGCGGTGGGTAATCCACTGGAGGGACACACTGATCGTGTTCATGCGGTTGCGTTCTCACCGGACGGCAAGCGTGTAGTGTCAGGCTCTCGTGACTGTACCATCCATATTTGGGACGCAGAAAACGGCCTGCAAGTCGGCGACCCCCTGCAGGGACACGATAACTGGGTACTCGCAGTTGCCCACTCGCCTGATGGGAGGTACATCGCATCAGGATCTATAGATCAAAGTGTTATCCTTTGGGATGCAGAAACGGGTCAGCAAGTAGGCGATGCCCTTCGAGGACATACCGGCTGCGTACAATCGGTTTTCTTCTCACCGGATAGCAAGCGGATCGTATCGGCATCCGAAGATCATTCGATTCGGATATGGGATGCAGAAACGAGGCTGGAGGAGTGCACCCCTTTGGAAGGACATGTGGCCTCGATTCTCTCCGTCGTCTTTTCGCCCGATGGGAAACTCATTGCGTCGGGTTCGGTGGATTCTACGATTTGGCTGTGGGACTCGGAGACGGGCGTGCAGGTGGGTAACGTTCTTGAAGGCCATACCGGCAGTATCTATTCGATCGCCTTTTCGCCCGATGGAAAGCGAATTCTGTCGGGTTCCGACGACCAAACTGTACGGGTGTGGGATGTGAAGACGGGAATACAGGTGGGCAATGCCATCGAAGGGCACGCCGAGTGCGTTCACGCTGTCGCGTGGTCCCCAGACGGCAAACGAATCGCGTCGAGCGGGAAGGACAACACTATCCGCGTATGGGACGCAGAAACTAGGTCAGCACCTCCGAACGGACATCCTGGCCATTCCAGCTCCGTCTACTCGGTCGCCTTCTCCCCGGATGGCAAGAAGATCGTGTCCGGCTCGCGTGACAAAACCGTCCGTGTCTGGGACGCCGACACCGGCTTGCAGATCGGCAACGCGCTCGAGGTGCACACCGAATGGATCCATTCCGTCGCTGTCTCTCCGGACGGCAAGCTGATCGCGTCGGCGTCGCGCGACAACTATGTCTGTCTGACGGATATCGACTCTGGTCTGCTGGTCTGCCCTGAGCTCGAGGGCCACGCTGGCTGGGTCTTCTCGGTCGCGTTCTCGCCGGACGGTCAGCGGGTCGTCTCAGGTTCGGCGGATACTACTATCCGTATCTGGGATGTGAACTCTGGCACACAGATCGATGCCCCATTCGCGGGACGTTCCCGAGGCTTCGTATACTCTGTTGCATATTCGCCCGACGGGAAGAGAATCGCCTCTGGCTCGCGTGATTGGGCGGTCCGTTTGTGGGACGCAGAGACAGGTTTGCAAGTGGGCAAGCCCTTCCAGGGACATACAGATGCCGTGTACTGCGTCGCATTTTCGCCTGATGGGACGCGGATGGTGTCGGGCTCGGCGGACAGCACTGTCCGCCTGTGGGACACGGAGACGGGGGCGCAGGTGGGCAGTCAGCTAGTACTGGCTGGGCACCGCAAGCCGGTCATGTGCGTTGCGTTCTCGCCGGATGGGAGATCGGTCGCTTCTGCTTCTGGGGATGGTACTATCCGGACGTGGGACGCGGCTACTGGCGTGGAGGTAGACTGCATCGCGGACTGTCATGGGAAGGGCTGGATCTACGCTATTTCGTTCTCTCCTGATGGGAAGATGATCGCGTCGGCTGGGGATGACTGCAGTCTGCGTGTGTGGGATGCGAAACAAACGTGGCCGGCGGGACGATCATCGGATAACTTGACGATTGCATCACAGCAGGATGAAGCAGTAGCGCCCGTATGTTTCTCGTCCACACGAGGGCATGCCCTGCGCAACCCCGGTGAGCTCTTTGACGGACAGTGCGGCAATGACTGGCGGAACTCGATTCACTTGGAGGCTGACGGGTGGATCGTGGGACCCCAAGGCCGGCTACTGCTCTGGGTACCCCCGAACAGTCGACCTTGGGTGTACATGCCCCGCAGCACGTTGGTTATCCCGAGAGGTGGGATAGAACTAGATTTGAGTGGGATGGCTCATGGAGGTGAGTGGGCGCGGTGCTGTTAGAGCGTTCATAGAGACTATTTGGATTATTTTCCCTACATAGAATTTGTAGCCCCTATTGAGACAAGATTGATAAAAACCCATTGGGATTGATCGATTTTTTTTTACTCGTGAAGTAAGCTAGACACCCTTTGTTATTGATCCCAGTTGTTGCAGCCATGACAAGCACTGAAGGAATCCTCACGTCTGCCCGGTACGGCAAAGACCAGATTCGCGTCTTCCGAGTTGTGCGGAACGGCTCTGTCCATGAGATTGTGGAGTACAATGTCCAGGTGCTCCTGGAAGGAGACATTGCGACGAGGTATGATATTCGGCTGCTCGTGGAGCCTAGCTAACGTCCTTGTATGCTGCTGCAGCTACACGAAGGCGGATAACTCGGTCGTCGTTGCTACAGACTCGAGTGAGTGAAGGCATACCATTTAGACCCCATTTCTGATGCACTCCCAGTGAAGAACATCACCTATTGTACCTCTTCCTCTCCTCGTCCTTGACGCATATATATTCAACGGCCATATACAGATCTCGCCAAGGTGTCTCCTCACGTCCTGACTCCCGAGCACTTTGCGCTCCACCTGGGCACCCACCTCGTCGCGACCTATTCGCATATCACCAAGGCACTTGTAACGGTGGAGAAACTGCGCTGGTCCCGCATTCCCGTTGGAACCGCTGTTGGCCAGGAACGTCCGCACCCGCACTCGTTCATCAGGGACGGGGAAGATAAGCGCATCGCAGCGGTCGAGGTGCGTTGGCCCTCCCTTTTTTTCCCACTGATATTCGGCTTCGGCTTCGGGCCACACGTTGCGCTTGTTTGAGGGTATTTTTTTCTCTCTCTCTGCTTCGACGATGGATCATTGGTTGTTAGGAGGGCTAGATCTGATGGATGCCATAGTCAAGGCGGTGGAGCCTTTTATTTTCTTTGCCGAGATGTCAGTTTTTTATCATAGGCCTGGACCTAGACTCCAAGGCCCTTCGTTTCTTCATATATATAAGAGCTGGGAAGTGGAACCCTTCTCTCCTGCCACCCACTTTTTCCCCTCACTGTTTCTCATGCGCATGCTTTGCTGCAGGTAGAAAAGTCTATCGATGGTGCGCTCACGGGGAGAGTGACGGGTGGAATCAGGGATTTATTGGGTACGTTGTGCTTGTTGCACTTATCTGCACAGCCTAGACTGGTATTCAGTACTTAAATCGACTGGATCCTCGTTTGCGGATTTTGTGCGTGACGAATACACGACGCTCGCCGAGGTCGACGACCGTGTGTTCTCGACGGCTGTCGATCTGTCGTACACCTACAGCCCGTTCGCGATTCGATTCCCTGCGGATGCGAAGAAACTGGCGTTTGAGGTTCCAAGGGAGGTGGCAGACGCGGAGGGTGTTGCTATGAAGGCCAGGGTTGCCACGCTGGATATTTTTGCCACGGATGAGAGCGAGAGTGTCCAGGTGAGTGATGCGGGAATCGAAGATCGTCGTCTTTCATGGGGTTGGCAGGCGACCCTGTTCAAGATGGGGCAACGCGTCGTCGCGGAGAACGATCCCGTGCAGACGGTGTCGTACAGGCTCCCCAACAAGCACTACGTCGCTGTGGACATGGAGTACATTGGGGTGGACAACACGACGCCGTAAGTGATCAGCTCTTCTTCTGTGGCCACGTTGCGGGGGCGTGGCGATGACGCAGGGGTCATGTGACTCTGGGGGGCCGTGGACGCGTGGGACTCGCATGTTGGGTAAGGAGATGAGCTGGTTCTTGCAGGGCTGTGACGCCGGGCTGTACGCAAACTGCGCTTCTGCTATGACCGCATCGATGGTGTTGGGATGGACAACGGGGGTGCTGCTCGGATATGTGCCGACTGATATGCCTGGTTGGGGAGGGCGCCTTCCTCTCTGCACTGATTCGAATGGGAAGGTCGCTCACTCGGAAACCTTGACAGAGCCAACGCAGAGGTCTTCATGCCCATCGCTGCGCCGAGGTGAGTGTGACGCACATCCAGGACCGCATCGCACTGACGTCACCAGTGGGTTGATCTCCGCCACGATCTCGCGCAAATAGACGCAAGCACATGGCGTCATACTTGGTATTGTCCCGCGAGGAATGGCTGGCCCGTGCGCACACGGTCGGTGCAGATGAGTAGCAGATACACTGGTCTACGAGAGAGAGCCAAGCAGTACCGTACTCATGCCAATGAAATCGAGGGTGTAGCCGTGTGACGTCATGCGGGAATGGCCGGTGATCTGAGATCTGGGGTTCCGAGGGGGGCGATAAATATATACAAAGGTGTGTCATCCCTTTGAGTCCTCGTCCTCCTCCCTCCTCGTCGAAAAAAACATACCATGGGTGGTGATCACAAGTGCCCCGTGTGCCAAGCAACCTTCACCCGTCCCCAGCATGTCGCAAGACACATGCGATCACGTATGTTTCTCTTTGCTCCACTGGCGCGGGACTGCCACTGCACCACCTCCGTCTCCGCTCTCGCTCTCCTATGCTGACTCCGTCTCCAGACACAGGTGATCGCCCCTACAAGTGCCAGTACTGTGGCGATCAGTTCGCAAGAAGGTGCGCTTTTCGCCCTCCTGCTCAATCGTTGCACTCATGCTCTTCTCCTCCCAGTGATTTGCTCTCGCGTCACGTCAACAAGTGCCATGCAAACGAGAAGCCCACTCCAAATGCCGCAGGTGGTCGGCGGAAAGGTTCTGCAGCAGCGTCGCGCGCAACCACCTCCAAGCAAGCTTGCGACCAGTGTGTGCAGTCCAGTCTCCCCTGCGACGGATCCAATCCTTGTTGTGCGCGACTCATCTCAGCTGCTCTCGAATGAATCGCTCACGCCTCTCTCTAGCAAAGTGTGTCTCCCGCAAATGCAGGTGCACCTATGTCAAGTTCCATCGCCAAACAGCACCCATTGGTCCTGGCCACCAGGCCCCAAGGTCTTCAGCGTCCACCTCACCCATCATCAGCAGCCGCCCCTCTCACTTGGATGATTTGTTCCTCGCACCCCCACCTGCCACCGTACCCAGCATGGCCACCAGCTATTCAGACCCCATCATGAGCTCCCAGTTCCCGTTTCATCCAGCATATTCCTCAGCTGAACTCCCCCCCATATCTGCGGGCGACATCAAATATCGGCCCGAAGCCGATCGTGTCGGTCTTCCCACGTCCACCGCTCCTAACGGGTTCCCTGGTCTGTACACGAACCACTCCCAACAGCCCGCCCAAAGCTGGTATCCCTGGGGGGAGGGCGCATCTGCCGCCTCAGCAAGCCTGTTTGATTCAAATCGATATCTGCCTCCATTGGATGACAAGGATTACCACTCTGGTGTTACCCGCACGCAACTTCACTCTGACGCCTTCGATCCCGATTTCTATGATCCTAATGATATTGTGTCGCCTTACCGCTCGCGACGCCCATCCTTCGATTTCAGCGATAGCAGCAGTGCTTCTCAATCTGTCCCATCCAGTGCAACGTCCAGCAATGTACATCTCCCGCTTTCAGGCACCGGGGACAGTTTTGACACGGCTTCTGACGATATGCATCGTCAACATTCCGCATCCTCGTCGAGCTACCATGTTTCCGAGCCACACCGTGTTGGTTCAGAGGGTGGCTTTTCCAATGCATTTGGTCTCATGTCCATCGAAGACCAAAACGCAGCTCTTGCCCATCTTCCACAAGATAGTCTCCCCTTTTTCTCCAACATGGGAGGTATCGCACCGCACTCCCCGAACGCGACGCCCATGCCCGCACGAGCGTCTTCGCATTCGCAACAAGCTGCCTATTACCGCGACCGCGGCATGTCGCTTCCCGTTCTCCAAACCCCCGGTGCCGAGCTGCGAGACGTCTGGAAAGCCTGTGTCCGCACGCCGCTCGGTGTCCCAGGGTCCATCGGTCTGGATGGCCACACACCCAACGCCAACGCCAACGCCAACGGCTCAAGTTCACATCAACTCCACATGCCCACGTCGCCTTCAGCCCAGCGCAGACGTGTCCGTGTCTCATCGCTGCCCAGTGTCACGCCCACCACCGAACGAGGTCCTCACGGGTCGGGTGTAGGACAGGGCGACCCGCGTGCCATTCTGCATGGGAACTTTGACGACTTGCAGAGTTACCAGGCAGCTGTGAACGCGCGCAGTCCGTATATGCATTTGAACTTGGTACCGCGGCGTCGTGGGACGCGACCGTCGCCCGTCACGAACGGGAGTCCTGCGCCGCCCTTGAGTGCAGGTAGCACGGACATGTCGGGCGTTCCTGGAACGCTGGGATCGGGAGAGGCGGGATCGGGTGCGAGTCGTCCGTCGTCATCGCAGTCGACGTCGTCGCTTGCGCATGCGTTTGGCCCGTTCCCTCAACAGCCTCAAGCTCAGGCGCAGGCACAGGGGCTCGTGAAGCCTCCACCGTTATCCGGCGCATCGATCTCTCTTCCCGTTCCTTCTATCCACGGCCACGCGCACGCGCCCGGGCTGCCGCGCAGGCATGCCACCACATCGCGCGAGTCGAGCGTGGGGTCGTCGGATGGGACAGGGGGTGGCAGCTCTGAAGGGGAGGCTGCGTTTCGACCGTCGTTTAAGCGGTTGGCGTCGCAGACGCTTGGGCCTGCGAGTTCGAAGAGGGCGTTTGTGGAGCGACGGGGGGTGGGGGTGTCAGGGGATGCCACGGTTTCGGCGGAGGAGAATGGTGTGCCAGTGGAGTCGTAGGAGGGTATGGTCTAATTGTTATCTGTGCCCTAAGTGGGCACATATAGATGCGGGTGTCACAGGGCAAAAATGCATTTTCGCGCGACGGTACGTTTTTACCGTATATTATCAAAGGAACATCATCATCATGCCGTTTTATTACTTTTCCACCAACCAACCAACCACCTTTCTTCGAATTTCCCCCATCCCCTTTCATATCTCGGTAATACATACATGGTGCAGTGGCTTTGACGCGTTTTTTTCTTTACTGCACAAACATGGGCGGTTTCTTTTTTTTTACCCTAATCGCGGAGGTCACCGTATCACCCAAGGCTGATGCAGCGGCTTCTACCTTTTACCCCCTTCTTTGCGTTTTATGTAAACTACCTTTTCTTCCAGAGACTCGTCAGTGACATTGTAGTCTCGATATGCGCAGATTTCTCTCTCTTTTGTTATACCTAGTAGTAACTAGCTAGTTAGCATCAATCAAAGTTTTCGATTCTTTACCCCTTACGAGGCACGTTCATTTATCAGTGGAGCCCGAGACACGGAGAGAGTAGCGGATAATTTCCGCTCTGCGATCGCACGTATGACGGCTGTGAAAAAATGGTATTGGCAATGGAGATTATGAAGGGAACAACCGCATCAATAATTGCCAACGCATGTTTGTCTGGCGTATGCATCCCTAGACGCGATCGTATCATTGTGAGTGACCGTCTAGTCTTTTGTTCTGTGTATGATATGTAGTGATATATTTCTTTCGGGCTTCTATTTCCGGGCCAAGCTGCTCGGTTGCAAAGTACATGTCAGTTCGAACTTCGCGACGTCATTCCCCATTTCAAGCCAGCCAGCCAAGCCGGTGCGGATGCATTTCAAGCGGACTATACTATTCGTATGATCGGATCCATTCATATCCCAAGTTAACGTCGTTTCCTTCCTCCATCACACTATCGTCGGCCTGCCTCTCCATGATGGCGCCTTCACGTCGCTCGTTTGTATGTCGGTTTTCCGCGGCTGCCCTTGCTGGCAGGTGCCCCGGGCAAATCCCTTCTTTTTGTTTATTTTTTTGGGCGCTCTTCACCCTTTTCTCGAACACACACGCACTACCATCGTCATCACTGGCACCCGTAGCCGTGACGCCTCCGCAGAATGCGCACGCTGCGACGTCCGCTGTCGTGGTGCAGGATAACTTCCTCGGAATATCGTTCGAACTCAACTCGTTCGATACATTATGTGCGTGCCATTTTCCGCCATCAAAACCTTATGGGCTAAATCCAAACGAATACATATGTGATTCCCTCCCTCCTCCCAAAAAAAACGTCCATGGTGTTTTTTGCTGTTTTGGATACGCATGTCGACCCACCGCAGGGGGCAAATCACCACAACAAATGCCTATCCCTATCCAAAACTACCTCGCCAACCTCCGCGCACGCATCCACTCCCCCCTCCGTATCCGCATCGGCGGCAACAGCATGGACAGCTCCACCTACGTGTCCAACCAGACAGACATGATCGTCCTCACCGATCCGAACGCGTATTTCAACGACGTGCCTGTCGATTTCGGACCTGCCTTTTTCGAGGTGCTCAATGCGATGGCGGATATCGTCGGCGAGATGCAGTTTATGATCACGCTGAGTATGCAGCATCCGCAGAATGATACGGACGTGATTGATCTTGCGAAGGCGGGGAGGGATATGCTTGGGAGTAGGCTTGATTCGATGCTTTTGGGGAATGTATGAGGGCGTGTGCATTTTGGTCGTTTGTTCTGACCCTGCCTCTTTCGGTTTCCAGGAACCGGACTTGTACGCAGGGCATGGTACGAGAGCAAACTATACGATACAGGACTACGTATGTGGTGACGCCTGAGCGCGCGTAGTCGGTCTGACTGGTTCTCTTCTTAGATTCCGGAGATTGGAGAAGTGCTCGACGATCTGCGGAACTCGCCATACGGAAATTTGATACCCAAAACCATCATCGGAGGGCCCACTATATGCTGCTCTTGGTAGGCCGGTTTCTCTGGCTGATTCTGGTAGAATTCCTTCGAGCGGTTGTGTTCTTTAGGAATCTCTCCGACGTGCTCGATGCTGGCCTGACACAATACCCATACAAATACTACACGCTACAACACTACCCTACGCACACCTGTAATGGTCCCAATGCAAAAAACACCAACATAACTTATTTCGTTTCCCACACCAATGGTGAGTCCCCAACAGCCACGTTCCAACCTCGGTGCATTCAAAAGCTGTTCGTTGCAGTTCCGGTGTTTGCGCAATGGCAAAGCAAGGGAATTCAGATGGGACGAAGTGCTAACGTTCCAGTCCTTATGACCGAGTACAATTCAGTCTCGTGCGGTGGGTCGAATGTCTCTGATACGGTAAGTAGACGCGTTTCTGTGTTCGCCTACGTTTATCTCTTAAACCTTCGCGCTGCTGATCTACATGCTGGCTACATAGTTCGCCGCAGCCTTGTGGGCCGTCGACGTTGCGCTTGGATTTGCATCGTATGGACTAAGCGCCGCATACCTCCACACGCGCGAGTACCAAGTATTATACAACCTTTTCGATCCCGCGACGCCCTCCGACTCCATGCAACCCGGCTGGCGCACCGGCTCACCGTACTATTCCGCCCTTTTGCTCTCGGAAACGTTCCCGCAGGGCGGTGTCGTCGTCCTCGACCTCAACCTCGACAACTCGATATCCAACGCCGCAGCGACCGTCGCCGGCTATGCGCTCTACGGCCAGAACGGAACCGTATGCGAGCGGCTCGTGCTGATCAATTTCGGCGACGACGCGGGGACACCACGCAACTTTTCGCTCGCGCCCGGGATCGCACATTCTGCTGGCGTGCGCCTCCTCGCGGCTCCTAGTATCGCAGAAACGACGCAGATTGCGTGGGCAGGTCAGATTGTCGGACGGAATGGCGAGCTGGAGGGAAAGCAGAGTACGCAGTACTACACCGGGTGTGCGAATGGTTGCAATATCAATGTTCCTGGACCTGGGGCGGCGCTGGTACTACTCGGCGACACCGAGGGTAACTCGTCATTCTATGTTGGGAATTCAACGGTGGCGGGTATCGTCGGGTTTCAGAATGGGAGTATGGGCGTTCCGGAGGGGTCGAGCTCCTCCGCACCCAAGACGTTTGGTGGGCATGAATGGGCACGGGTGTGGACGACGACAGCGGGAGTGTTGGCTGTTTTGCATGCCTTGTTTTGACGAGGGGGACTCATTTTCCAGAGTCGATCACCGGAGAACGTTCGCTCACATTTTACATACTGCATTGGACGCCGTCGAACCGTGTACCACTTCGCATTACTGCATCGGAACTCTTATACCAGTCTACTAGCTTAATATCCAGCGACATTTTCGTTTCACTTGGGGGATGACCTAATGCATCATAGAATAAAAGGTGGCTATGCATAGTATACATTGTGGGGGTTTCTCGAACGAGAAAAAAGACTAACGGAAGAAGAACCAAAACCGTTGCACGAGGACGAAGGGGAAAAAAATTAAAGGCACGTTGGAATATAGCATAGCCGGGAGGGGGAAAAAAAAAAACAAGACCATGACAGATGAGGGGGTATGAATGCTTGACGTTCTACTCTGGAAAAGGGAGCAAGGGTAACGCAATGATGATGAAAGCGAGATGAGCCGATCGACAGCAGGAACAAGAAAAAGCAAACGCAAAGCGATACGTATGTGGGATGGATGTTAGCAAGATCATAGCAGAAGGTAAACCCAGAGGTGAGATAGCGATGGGAGCCTAGCAAAGGTATATGTAATGCATGTAAGAAAAGAAACCACGCCAACGCAGCACGACGCTAGGGCTATCGAGACAGATATGATCGTCTCAACGCACACGAATAACAAGAGGGGGCCTGGAGTCGAACGGAGAATCTACATCGCCCGCCCCTTTCCCTTGGTATTGACAGAAGACGGGGCGCCCCAGGCCTGCGAAGATCCAGAGGACGACATAGAATCCTGGGACGTCCGCACACGGTCATGAGTCTGGCTTTGGCTCAACACCTGACTCTCGCCTGGCTGTGTTGGAACCGTATACCCTCGAATACGTCGAGTTGGCAAACCGCCCTGAGTGTACTCGACTCCAGGGCGCGATGCAGCCCCGGAAACAATAGGTACACTCCTAGTCTGCTGAAGGCCTGGCGCGACAGTCTGACCAACGCCCTGTGGCATGGCGAATGGCGGTTGCGCAAATGACGATTGACCGAACTGTGCAGATGGGCCGAGCGGGCCGACTTCAGGGGCTGCACCTAAAGCGGGGGTCGAGAACGCGACGGGGGCGCTCTGGGTGTATCGCGAGGGAGGCGCGTTGGACGGGTACGGACTGTTGACCCTGCGAGTGCCAGTCCGAGTGCGTCCTTCGCCTACGACGTGGCTACCATCTACACGCAATTCTGGGTCGATATTGGCATCGTCGACAACTGAGCGGCTGGGATTGGATGCGACGCCTTGGGACGATGATGGGGATGAACCGGCATGGGAGGATTGGGGACGCGGCTCGAGAGGGCTATGGCCATCTGTTTCTTCGTCGACCTCGGACATCTCGTCATCGTCGTCATCATCCGATGGGGTAGTCTTGGACATTCTCGTACGCCGCTTACGAGGACGCTTGTACCCCTCCCCCCCGGATACGTCAAGCTGCCAGTAGCTGCCTTTACCAGGCTCCGTAATTGGACGGGGAACGTGGCGAAACACCTTGTTGAGGGACAAGTTATGACGTATGGAATTCTACATTACAAACACGTGTGCGGCATGTCAATGTTTTTTCTTTAAAAATAAAAATAAAAGCATCCAAGCACATACCTTCCATGCACGTTCATTTCGGTGCTCGCGGAACCATGTGAAGCGTTTTTCGAGCTCGTTATAGATGTCTTGCAGTGTTAGCTGTCTAGTAGTGCTGCCATAGATCGCGAGTTTGATGAGCATCGGATATGGTTGGTTGGGCTTCTCGCCAGGGGGTGGATCAGGGAGGGACCACAAGCTGACTGGATCGTGCGGAGCAAGACCAAGTTGTTGCCGCAAGTAGGGACCCGCATCGGGAAAGCGAGAGCGCCCCGAATCCTCGAGCGTGTTTGAGGGGGCCGAGTACGTAATTGGACCTGCCTGGCGGTGGACAGAAGGTATGGACGACGACGAGGGTGCTGACGGGGCAGATGAGGTGTGGACCATCTGCGAGGATGTGCCGATGCGTGGCTGAGGATCCTCAAAGGCTTCAGGTGCGAGAATATTTTCCAGTGGAAATTCTGGCACGGGAACACGGGAGAATTGGGTACCGGGTTGCATGGTCGGTTGATCGCCGTAACGGATATGTTCGAGTCCGACACGGTGATGACCGTGATAAGCAGGGTAGTGGTGCTGATATGGCTGCTGGCGGGTGACTGGACGAGATACAAGTGAGTGTTGGGTGGTGTATTGCACAGGAGGTTGCGTGTGGTGGGGGATATAGAAGTCGTGACGAGAAATGCGATAACCAGAGGACAATGAAGAATTCGTGCTGTAGTTGCTTTCGGCTGAACAAAGGGATTCGGAGGGGCTCGTCTTGCCACCATCATAAGGGCACTGCGGCGGCTACATATTGTGTGGCGAACGCCCGGTGAGCGCCGTGAGCTGGTAATGGGAGACAAAGCAGTAGTAGGCGACTCACAGATACGGGGTCGTGATATCCGGACGGGTCAAATATATGTGTGGCGTGGGGTTCAGTGTTGTGGAATGCGTGTGGCGAGATGGTTGGTGGCGGACGAGGTGGTACGTAGGGGGGATCCTCGAAATGGTCTGGTGCGAGCGGGTGGCCATGGCCACTGGATGGTTGGTTTGCCCGGTGGCGGAAATGGTCGCCCGTTGTGTATGGCACTGAAGGGGGGTTGGCATGGATGTGTCCACCAGCAGCGTGGAAAGAGCCGGGGTCGGACTCGCCGTCCGAGGAATGATGGGAGGGCGTGATGGGGAATGAACCGCCCTGCTGGAGTGAAAGAGTGTGAAGACCGAGCGGCACATCAGTGCGCCAGCTGTGCGGATTTCCTGAACCTCCGCGCATGAAATCTTTGTTCTATCCATGGTCATGACATCAAAAATAATGGCGGACCCACATCACCAAACATAACGAAAACACAACACCGCAATATGTCGCGAGACATGTCCGGTTCGCGCGACGCGTCGAATGACATTCAGTCCACGTGATATAATAACACAAGAAAGGAAAACGTCAGTCCCGGCACAATCCGAAAAAAGGTTCTCACAGTGACGTACGATGGGGCGTAGTGTGGCGAGAAAGGAACCAGTAGAAGAGAAAGATGAACGGGTATGGGAGCAGGTAAAGGGCGGAGGCTTCTGTGGTGAGGAAGAGACAACTGAGTGGGCTTTTCTGGGTGTCCATCATGTTGGGCGGGCCCCCCCCTTTTATCCACCAGGTTAGCGGTTGCATGCTGTAGCTGACACACCAGAAAAAATACCATACCAGGTAAAAAGGTGCTGTGGCGGGAAACTGATCAAGGGCAATCCAAGCCCTTGATTGCCTCCGAATAAGGTTGGCCGTGGGAATGTCACATGTAAGCTCCCTTTGCAGTGGACGCTTATTTGAGCCGCTGGTAGGGAAAGCCTTTCATGGTAATTCGGTGTGGCTGTATCCTCCATGTGCAAGAAACTACCTTTGAGAGTAATTATGCTGGATTGCGTCGGGCATACTTTTGAAAAAGTACCACATTTGGAAAGACTGGGTTGCCTGTTTTAGGGCGGCGGGCTCGCGACGTGCGCAGCGAATGGTGTTTTATGGTCTGACTGCCTCCGCTTCACTTTCCGTGAGGCGCGGCCACCCAGAACGGTCATCCGCCCCGGATAGGACCCGAGGGACTCGAAATGAATTGTAGGCACCGGGAATGTACACAAATGCACAGACAGTGGGTGTCCGTCAAAGAACCAAGAAAACGTGAAGCCTTCAAGTTCTCATCACCGGGCATTTCCGACAATGAATGTCGGCATGTCTGCGTATCTGCTCCGTCCCTGGGCAAATACACTATTATTGCAAAATTGGTAGACAGCTTTTCAGGTTACTCTATCAGCTTGCGAGGATATATGGTCTCTCTGCCCAAAATTCGTCTCCAATGATATCACAATGCAACACCGCGACACCGGTCTTGGCCCTTCCCCCTCTCTTCGGTGCCACGGTGGCTGTTTCATTTGGCACTTGTGGGACCAAAAATTGTTCGGAACTGTCATCCCGTGGATTCGTGGGTGTTTCAGGCAACTCCATCGAGTGTGAGACACATAGATTGGCCAGATCGCGATAAAGAGATACATACCACCTGCCGTACAATGACGCTTCCCTTTCTGAATCTCGGCGAGATGTCATTGTAGTTGATGTTGAATTCCTTGAACAGAATTTCGTGCTTCGTAGCGGAGACAGTGCCCTGGTAACGCGTTAGAGTGGTTGGATCAACAGATATGACAACCTCTACCCTGAGCGTGGCGTGTGCCTCTGTCGTCGTCTTCCCCCCTTGTTGCACGAGGGCCCAAAATACCGTGTTGTACATATTATTGATGTGTGCTGGACGCTGCCCAGCTGAGTATCAAGTATGAAGACAATATCGGGTCACCGCTTACAGTCTGCTTGTCGCCAGGCGAAGTAGTCGCGGATCGATCGCTCGTCTGGATATACTACGATACGGCCATCAAACGAGGGTGGATACCGCATCGAGGTATTGGGAAAATATTTCGGCCAGTGGAACACGTAACAGGAGGTAAAGTACGACGCGAGGGTGGTTAATATTTTTGCATGTCGACGATTATACAGGTTCGTCGACTTTCGGAGGAGGAAGCTACGGTATATCCAGTCATCCATGTGACGTCTTTGTGACTGCAGATCTCACCTAAACTCGTCTGATTCCCCGAATGCGAGGACGATGTCCTTGTATTCGGACATGACGTCTTTCGCTGCATGATCCATGAGCTGCAGCGCACGCTCGTCGTTGGGCTTTGCGAATCCGTGCTCCTCGGAGAACCTGTGCACGAGCAAGCACTAAGAGATCGGGAACCCCGGACGCACCTACGCTTACCGATGAAAAGAATGGCCATCCAATCTGCACATCAAAAAGCATCCAGGCAGCAGTGGATCTGGTATCTCGTAGTTTCGGACGTAGGCATACTTTGAGTTTGCCATTTCTTCCTTGATCGTTGTAGCGTCACTGCTATGAAGCGTGGGGTGTCCTTTTTAAGGACTCGTGGGATGTGCTCCGCTCGTTCCGTGACTTGGCTCTGACCACAACCACACCCATCACACGAGGCAAAGCAGCAGACGAGAGCCTCGCACGCAAGAAACACAGCCCACAGAGCCAGCTGAACGAGGGCCCTTGCTTTCGTAGTTTACCACCCACGTTTGACCGTAAGCCTACCCCACTCACCCCTCACCCAACCGACGCCTATTCCCCGTTAGCGATCCTGTGCACCGTTTTCTCGCCATGAGTACCGGCGCAGCTGTCCCAAATTCCCCATACTCCTCCTACTTTAGACGGCGCATCATCGGACGTGCTTCGTCTCCGCCAACATGGGCATGCTATGAGCAGATCCCATATGACAACGATGACGACGACGACGACGATTACAGTGATAGTCAGTCCGAGGACATCTCATGCTCCGAAGATGGAGAGGACTGCGGGCGTCGGTCCGGAAGTGATCCTGATGGCGACAGCCAATGTCGTCGCGGTGTCGAAGAAAGACAAGATGATACACAGAATATGGAGATTGATCAGAGTGCTTGTGAGGGCGACAACAAGAATGACAGCAACAACGAGAAGACAGATAGCACATCGTCTCCCATACTGCCGCCACTGCTGAAGAAGGACGCAAAGGGAAAGCAGCGTGCTGTCGATCCAGAGCCAGAGCCGACGAAGAGAAGGCACCGCAGGAGGGAACGCAGGCCAACGCACACGCTCCGCCCTATACTTACGATCCAGAAGAGCCAGGGATTTGTGTGGAACCAGGTTCGATTTCCTATTCTCGCGTCTCTGTATTCCCGAAACCATCTGAATTGACATCTATCATGCAGGACTTGTTTGTTCCTCCATACATCAAGGACCGATGTACGTGCCTCCTTTTATTGTTCTTGGTATTCAGCTAAACGTATTTGATGTTGCCCTTACTCGTGCTGTTACCCAGATGTAGCATCAACTTCACCTCCAGGGTCTAGGGGCTTTGTCTCCAACTCCTGGTCTACGACATCGTCCATAACAGATTACGAAGTCGAGGTTGTGGAGATTCGTGTGAGGGACGATGAGCTCTACGACATTATTCCCTAAATTTCCCTTTGCATTTCCCCCATTCTATACTACCTCCACATCACGGATCAAGCTCATCCTTATCCTCCACCGCTGTTTCCTTGTACGCTTGGCATAGTATCACATCTTTCGCCCACTTTTTCCTTGTTCAATTTCTCTCTCTCCAAGTTGGAACTTTTTTTCACGACTCCGTCAACCGCCAAAGGGGCAAAGATGAGGTGTTTTTAATGACTGCTGCCCACGGCGAGATAGTAGATACAATGATGTACAGTGAATCCTTGCAATTCATACATACAAATATTACTCTGCTGCCCTCTTTCATGTCCTGTCTCGTCTTAGTACCGCACACTAAATCCTTTGGTGGATCAGTGATCGCGTTAATCCTCAGCGATTGTCGCCATGAGCGCATCATCCACCTCCCTATCCACATCCTTTACACGCGCCTTCTCACGCATTTTCTCTTGTTCCTGCTCCTTGACGATATCTTTATCACGCGCGACACGATAGGTGGGCTTCATGTGAGGCTTGTAGTCGAGGTGACGTTTGACATAAAAGCACATGTAGGCATTGGAGCTGAGGCAGGCACCCAGGCTGGACAGTGTTACTCTGGCAATGTGTAACTTGATCAGCTGTGTCCCAGTTTACATGCTAAGAGACTCACTTGTCGTCGTCAAAGCGGTACCACTGCTCACACCAAGCATGATCAGAACAAACGGATATAAACAGTTCGCACTGCACCACGCACCTCGTCTTGGAGGCGTGCAAAGTTGGTGTAGTGTCCGTTTTCCATTTGACCTTCGTGGTTGATAACCGCGAAGAGGTCGTATTCGTACATGGCATCCGGGCCAGGATATCTACAGAGTCAGCAGCGAGTGCGGTTGAGACGCGTGGGGGCATATGACAACACATACATTGGCTCGTTGTCTTTCCCTTGCAGTTTCGCTGCAAGAGTAGTATAAGGTGCCATGTTGATTGTAAGCGGGAACAGGACAGGGGTGTCGATCTTTTGTGGTGTACCCTTGGAGACTGTCTTATGCTCAAAGCGCTACACATGTTCATTCCAGTGTTTCGGTGCGGTCTAGGTAGACGAAACAGGTGTGACGAACCTTGAACTGGAAGCTCAGCACAGGAGGGAGTTTTCGGATGCTGAGACGTTTGACAGCCTCGTGAGTTGGTTTGGCGCATTTCTTACAGGTATACTCCTTGCCCAACTTCTCTGGCTTCGTGTACCTAAAATCCACCACACCATCAAAATACAAACCAAAGCGCAAACCAAACACGATTAAGCTCATCATAATAGCAGCAAAACACTGCAATTAGCGCACCTGCGCAGACACCCAGCAAGGGTACTTTGCTTCTCTGTTCCGGGATTTCTCAGCTCGAGACTAATATCAAGCACGGGGTCAACAGCGTGGCTGACGTTCCCACACCGCTCGCACGTCACTTCGCTCTGCAGCGATCCCGCAAACGTCTGATGTACGATACAATTGCACGAGATACTCGTCGACCCACGACACGTTTCGTGAATCTGATTTAACGCGGTGATAAAAAGCTCGTGGGCGTCTTGCTGAGCGTATCCCGATACTTCTGCTGAGACCTTCCACATTGTGGCTAGGAAAGATGTGGGACCAAATGGTGCTGTGGAAGTGGAATATATCTGATTACGGGATGGGTCGATGCAAGAGAGAACACATGCGATATGGGTCACCCACCTCTGTAAATAGTTGGTCCATCTCGCAACAAATGCAATCTGTGTGTTTGCATAACCGGCTGTTGTGGCGATCGCCGAGGAAGTAGTTACGAAGAAGGGGGTTGTGGATGAAGGCTTGTAGAACGACGTTAAGGAAGCAAGTCTGCCCCAGGTTTAGGAGCCCGCGACGACCTAAGTGTAGATCCGTGCCCCAAGCACTAAGCCGATGCGAGTGGAGTTGTATACTAAAACACACCTTGACATGGGAGGATCGAGGCAGTCTTGAGCGATGCGACTTCACTGGCGGTCGGTGTCCATGGCTGGTATGGTTCACGTATCCGCTTAGCCACTAGGGGTCACATGTTCAGTGCGCAGAATATTAAAGAGGGAGATGTCGAGCACCCTGAAATTGCGTTTGTTTTTCTTCTACCAAAAGTATCGTAGAGAGATGCAAGCCATCGATCTCGGCGTCATAGATGAAGTTTTCACATTCGGCGCAAAACAGGGTGCCGGATTTCGTGTCGACGCCTGGAAGAAGCGCATAGGGTATCGGGGCGTCAGCGGAAACACGCCGGAAAAGAACAGTACGCACAGAAAGGATGTCCAGATTCTATCAGGTGAGAGGCTATGTGTTCCCCTGTCCAGCATCCTGCAAACGAGCACGAGAGGCATGCGAACGGGCGTGACAGCGTCCGATGGCAAGTATCGCATGACGGAGCCGCAACCTGTCGGGAACGGATAAATCCCAACGGTACCGTAACATCACAGTTAGCATACCCTTCTTCGCTTTGCTGGGGGCGTTGAAATGGCGTCCTGAGTCCTCTGTGCATGCCACGCGACGACGGTCTTGTACTTAGTTTTGAACACCGCCGCTGTAGAGGGATCTCCGAGTGCAGCGCCAATGTGAGTGCAGCCAGTGTCTGTGCCAGCGCTGGTCAATGTACCTGGCAGATGACGGTGGTCCTCTCCGAAGAGTGCATTCTGTGTACCGTCGGATGTAGACATGGGGGCTTGTTGGTGGGAAGGCCTTGGCGGCGATGACGATTCCTTTCCGGATTGTGGGAAATGAGCGCGTTGACTCTGCACGCGCTTCAAGCTTGACACCGTTCGGCGTTGGTTCGGCGTCGGTGAGATATCGTCTTCCGTATAAGGAAATTTAATATTTGGCTGACCAGCAGCCTTCCCGGCTTTGATGTCTCGGATAACATATTCAATGGGTGCACTGGCACCCACCAATTGCAGATCCCGGCCGACGAAGGTGGAGGAATGACTTTTCTTCCGTCGACTCTTGGAGCTGCCTAGGAGGATGTACCTACTGGACTGCAGAGCAGTGCGGACAGTTCAAGCTCTTGCGAGGGTCGCAGTGCGCCGAGTTTTTCTGCCTTCAACTGCAAATCTGTAAGGACCGACACAGTTTTGTGCTCAGCGACCCTGTCCCCTAACATGGTGCGCACCGTGTTAGTCTTTCTCGTAAGTACACACGCTGATAACACATGGGAAATTTCAATGTTTTGATGACAACAAAATATAATTCCAAAGACAATCCATCAGCAATTTGACATCTGTCTGAAGTGTCTGGGACAGGAGGTATACTTCGATGGGTCTAACTCGGCTATTCCCTATTAAGATTTACAGTAGTTCTGCATACGATAAGCGCCTCAAGTGTGGCAGTAGCTCAATTGGAATCGAGCGGGACGCACAGAATGAGCAAAGTTGTTATCTTATTTCAAATGTCGGGCCATAGTATTTATACAATATCTCTACTATGACATCATGCTGGATGACTCAGTTTGGCTTTGGTGGCTGTCTCTGACTTGCCATCTAGCTATGGTCTTAACACACCCCTTCAAGTTGGGGACAGTCCCAACTCTACTGAGTGTGTTTGATGTTTGGGTTTGGGCAAAGCCTTGGTGAATATGTCTGCTGTCATATTAATAGTTGGACAATATAATACCTCAATGATATGATCTTTAATTTTTTGTCTTATATAGTGATGTCTAGTGTCAAAGTGTTTAGTCCTTTTATGATATTGTGGATTCTTTGCTATAGCTAAAGATCCACTATTGTCCCCATATAATTTAGTAGGTTGTGGTTGTTTATATCCTAGCCCTTCCATTAGATGACGCAACCATGTTATTTCTCTGGTTGCTTCAGCTAAGGCAATATATTCTGCTTCTGTAAAGGACAAAGAGACATCACTCTGTTTCTTGGATCCCCAGGAGAGTGCTCCTCCATTCATTAGGGATACATGTCCAGAGACAGAAGTAAGATCATCATTATTGGCATAACTGGCATCAGAATATCCTATAAAGTGATTCTCATTGGGTGTAGGCTTTTTAGCCTGATAGGTTATTCCCCAATCTTTAGTCCCTGAGAGATATCATAGGATTCTCTTAGCCATTGTCCAATGAGACATGTTAGGGTTTGCCATATAAGAACCCAAGCGATAGACAGCATATGCTATATCAGGCCTTGTGGCCACAGCAAGATACATAAGAGAGGCATAAGCTTTATTGCCATTATTATCTGGCTCTGTATCAGAAGGATTCAATTTTATATTAGGATCCATAGGCATGCCAACTGAATTGGCATTTTCCAATCCCTCCTTTTGTAAAATAGAATCAATATATTGTTTCTGTGATATAGTCACAGTTTTATTTTTCTGATCTTGACTGATCTCGATGCCTACAATTTTAGCAGGTTCACCAAGATCAGTGATGTCAAAAATAGACTGAAGTTCATTTTTCATTTTTTGCATCAATGAGGGATTATTTGCAAAGAGTAATAGGTCATCAACCCATACTGTTATAATTTCAATCCCCTCTGAAGTTTTACGAATATATGCACATGGGTCTACAATCAATGACCTCCATCCATGAGTTTCCAATTGTTTATTCAATTGGTTATTCCATTCACGCCCAGCCTGTTTCAATCCATAAAGGGATTTAATCAGGCGACAAAGGTGTCCTGAATTATCATCATAACCTTCAGGTTGCCTCATATAAATTTCTTCTTTAATTGTCCCATTTAGGTAAGCCCCTTTAACATCCATTTGCTGCATGTCCCAATTTTCAGAGACAGCAAGGGCCAGTAATGTTCTGATTGTTTCTAAATGCACAACTGGGGCAAAGGTATCTGTATAATCCATTCCTGGCATTTGTGAATAACCTTTAGCTACAAGTTGTGCTTTATACTTTTGCAAGTGGCCCTCTTTATCATATTTCTTAATAAGTACCCATTTGTTGGACACAGGGACTCGATCTTTGGGTGGATCTACTAGAATCCATGTACCCATTTTATCTAATTGATCAAGTTCAGCTTGTATAGCTTTTTCCCATTGTGGCCAATCAGAGCATTTTTGGGCTTCCTTTAGAGATTTAGGATTTTCTGGTGCAACCATACTTTCACAGAAGGTTGTATATATTGTTTCAGCAGAAGTCATAATATGGAGGTATGTATCCTCTCGTAATGTTTCTTCTTCTGCTGCCCATGGATCATGAAGAGATTGATAGTCATGGGTTACTCTTGGCCTTTTACTTTGTCTTGGTATGTTCTCATCATTATCTTCAACATAAGGTCTTTTTTGACCAGTACATGAAGTAGATGGAGCGATACTAGACTCTTCGGTTTGTCCTTCAATTTGTTGCTGTAGCTGGGTTTGTTTCACTTCATCACTTGACACACTTGATGCCGAGGAGTGACCAAATGTATAATTACGAGTTACACGGATTTGTCGAGTATGAGCATCATAATATTGAATTGCTTTAGGACCATCCTCAAAACCCATAAAAGGATATGATTTACTTTTGGTTTTGAGTTTAGAAAGATTTTGGCCCTCTAGTAAAGCCCATACAGGTGATCCAAATTCTCGTAAGTGAGAAACATCTGGTTGTTGACCGGACCACATTTGAATTGGTGTAGAGTTGTCAAGTGCCCAAGTGTGGGAACAATTACAGACATAAGCAGCATATGCAACAGCCTCAGGCCAAAGAAATGATGGGAGGTTGCATGCAATTAACATGGCATGCAAAAGCTCAACCAAGGTACAATTCATTTGTTCTGCTACACCATTTTGTTCTGGTGAGTAGGGTGCAGTAGTTTCAAATTTAATCCCTTTTGACTCACACCAAACTATTAAGTCATTATTGACATATTCCCTTCCATTATCAGCATGGAGGGCTTTGGGTAAAACACCCTTTTGTCATTCAAATAGTCTTTGCATTTTTCAGTGGCCTGACTTTTTGTTTTCAAATATTTAATAGTAACATACCGACTATAGTCATCAACAAACGAAATAAAATATTGTACACCAGTATATCCTAAAGTGCGAGATTCCCATAGATCAGTATGGGTTAACTCGCCAGGATATGTTGTATATTTCTCCACAGAATGTGGAAATGGTGCATGTGTAAGCTTCGCTTGTATGCATGCCTCACAGTCTGGTATGTGGCTGTCCACATTTACTTGTAGTCCACTGACTAACTCCTTTTGTAATGTTCATTTTAGGCCAGTAATTCCAACATGGCCAAAACGGAGGTGCCAGTCCATCCATGATGGACATTCTATATGTTGCTGTGTTTGTTCAGCAACAGACTTAATAACTGTTGCATCAAGTAAGTACATTCTGTCGAGACGTTGTCCAACTAATATCAATTTATTATTTTTATCATATAGTTGGACATTGCCTTCACCCATCAAGGCTCGTCATCCAGTCTCATCAAGACGAGAGATTGAGAAGAGGTTATTGGGAGCAGAAGGTACATATAATACATCATAGAGGACAATAATCATATATGTTTTATTAACCCAACCTTTTAATTTTACAGTACCTCGTCCTTGAGCTGGCACCCGGGTACCACCAACTCCCTTTACAAATTTTTGTATGGGTACAAAGTTTGCAAAATTAGATTCCTTGTTTGATATGTGAGACGTAGTGGCTGAATCTGCCAACCACGAGTCACAGGTTATATCAGTTATGTTGGGTGACACATGTGTGAAGGTGACCGTGCCATCCTCCATCTCTTTGTCCTCCTGGACATCGCGCACCTGCTGAGTGCACTTGTTACAACCATGCCCAACTCCGGGCCTTATCCGGTCACTCCGGTCGTATCGCAGCTCTACAGCTCTACTCCGGTTGCTCGTCTCCTACTCTGGTCGCGCTCACGCAGATAACCTTCCGCTAACTATGACCCTTGGTCTATACTTCATTCGCTCTTACTACACCTCGCCGTCTACCCTGCCTTGACATGAGTTCTCCGTGAACTCGATATATCCTATACCTTGTAGCTTTTTCACCGGACCTGATTTATTTTACCTGGTCCTGACTTTATTTTCACCAGACCTGACCTAGTCCTAACTCCGGTCGTCCCTTGTCCGCTATTAGGTTGTTTACTTGTCACCGTATGTACTCGACCCTAGTTTCTACTTAGTATAAGTACCCTCTAGTTTACCTTGTATACCTCAGTCTGAAATCATCTAAGTTACTACTCCTGTCCCCTTGTCTGTCTCCGTCTCCATCTCCACCTGACTGGAACCTACGCAAGGGATCAACGCTCGTTGTCCTTGTCGTTGAATCCAATCGGTCGCAACTCCGGCCCGGGCTAACCTCTGCCCAAACCTCTGACCTCTGCCCTCGTCTGTTTTCATCCGGACTTGACCGGACTTCCTACCGGAGTAGACCCGGACTTGACAGTATTTCAGACTCACACTTGTGTGGGTTCACTATACAAACCTCGTACGCAAACTAGTTTCATTCCTCATGACCATGACTACGCGCTCTTGCGCTCGTACTACTGCCGCACTCGCTGAAGAAGCAGGTGCAGTAGATGACCTTCACCTTTCTGCCGCCCAGCAAGCCCTGTCTAATCGCAGGCAACCTCCGGCTTCTGTAAGCCAATTCCGGAGCTTTACAGCTCAAAACCCCACAGCACCTTTGACTCTGCGTTGAGATGCTGCGTCTCAGAGCCTTCGCGGTTCTGCAGACTTAGGTCGCCATGAATCTGTTTCTGGTGACAGGTTTCCCTACCGCCGCGACTCCACTCCGGAGTGTCGCGAACCCGGTCGTTTCCAATGGTTCGGCCCTGAGGATGGTCCCGGAGATGATCCGGACGACCCCGGAGATGACAACAACGACGACAAATTTCTCGACGCCACGGAAGAACTAGACCCTAGCCTGGCTGTCTTCCACAATCTCGCCATCGCCGTCAACCGCCTCTCCCGCTCCTCCCGCCGTTCCAACGACTCCTCCTCCTCCTCCTCCCGTGCCAAGGTCCGTGAACCGGACACCTTTGATGGCATGGATCCAAAGAAACTCCGGACCTTCTTGGTCCAGTGCGAACTGTGTTTCCAGGATCGCGCCAAGGCCTTCCGGCAAGATAGAGCAAGGGTAACGTTTGCCCAGTCCTATCTTAAAGGTATGACGCTGGAATGGTTCGAACCGGACCTTCTCAACTCCGGTAATCCGGCTGACCGCCCATGCTGGATGGACAGCTGGGTCCATTTTGTTGCTGAACTCCAGAGTACCTTTGGTCCTCACGACCCAGTTGCTGATGCCGAGCACCAGCTCGAGCATCTCCGGATGAAAGACTCGTACCGCGTTACGCGGTACATTGTAGATTTCAACCGCCTCGCTTCGCAGGTCCAGGACTATGGGGATGGCGCACTCCATCGCCTGTTTTACTCCAGTCTCCCAGACCGTCTCAAGGATGAGATCGCTCGAGTCGGGAAGCCCCTGACTCTGAATGGGCTGAGAGCCCTTTGTCAAGAGATCGACGCGCGCTATTGGGAGCGCAAAGACGAGATCTCCCGTACGACGAAGAGCCAGCCTACCTCGTCCACCCCCAAGCCCTCCAACTCCGGAGGCAACACCCCCAAGCCCGGTCAGGCCAAGACCGGCAACTCCCCCAGCTCCGCCAACACCTCTGGCTTGTCAAAGACGACCAGCAACCAGTCCTCGTCCGGCTCCAAACCGGACTTGACCAACAAGCTTGGTAAGGATGGGAAGCTGACTGCTGACGAGCGCAAAAGGCGGCTCGACAACAACCTCTGCATGTTCTGTGGAGGTACCGGACACTTCGCGGACAACTGTCCAAAGAAGTCTAAAAAGGCCAAGGCTCGCGCTGCGGCCGTCGCTGCTGAGTCCGGTAAGACGGACTCTAACTCGGGTGCTAACTCCGAGTCAAAAAAAGAGTAAGCAGCTCCCGGCCCTCCGCACAACCGGCGAGCTGCATTGACTCCGGAAGTGCACCCAAGGAGGCCCGCCTCAACGCGTCCGCTCTTTTCGACCCAAACTCTCTTATGCCTCATGTTTCCCTTTTATCTCTTGATATACCTAAAATCCACGCTCTTGTGGACTCCGGTTCCACGCATTGTTTTGTAGATTTACAATTCGCGCACAAAAACAACCTTACATCCTACTCCGTCTCTCCTATCCAACTCCGGTTATTCGACGGTACATCAAACTATGTAATTACTCAAGCTATCGATTTATCAGTGCAGTTCCCCGCATCCGGTGATGTCACCCCCATGACTTTTTATCTCGCTCCGTTGGATTCTGAATGCTCGATTGTCCTTGGACATAACTGGCTCACCCGCTATAATCCGTTGATTGACTGGGTATTGAGTAGTTTAACATTCCGGACTCTTGCAGGAAGTTTGCCAGCGCCCCTGTCGACTCCCTCTCCGGTTCTGCCCGGAAACTCTGACTCTGGCCTCTCCGGCCAGTCTACCCCAGGCCTCGTGCCATCTGTCGACACTCCGGTTTGCAACCCTCCGCTTATCTCTCTAATCAACGCAGCCGCATTCGTGCGTGCGTGCAGTTTGGAAGGATCCACGAAGTACCAACTCCAGCTGCGTCCTGCGGACTCAGCAAAAGCCCGGTCTTCTTCTATATCAACTCCGCCGGACTTGGACATCGTCCCTCCGGAATATCGCGACTATGCGGACGTGTTCAGCAAGGCGAAAGCCTCTGAACTTCCCCTGCATCGCGACTACGATTTGAGGATCGAGCTCGAAGAAGGTACCTCACCACCTTTGGGAACCCTATACTCACTGTCTCCGGTCGAGCTCTCCGCCCTCCGGACATTTATCGATGAGAATCTCAATACAGGTTTCATCCGCCCTACCGCTTCCTCTCACGCTGCTCCGGTCCTCTTCGTCAAGAAGAAGGACGGCTCCCTCCGCCTATGCATTGATTTTAGAGGCCTTAACAAAATCACCAAAAAGGATCGCTATCCACTCCCCCTTATCTCTGACCTATTGGACTCACCCAGCCGTGCTAAAATCTATTCCAAGATTGACCTCCGGCACGCGTACCACCTGGTCCGGATTGCTCCGGGCGACGAATGGAAGACCGCTTTCCGTACGCGCTACGGGTCCTACGAGTGGTTAGTAATGCCCTTTGGCCTCACTAACGCCCCTGCAGCATTCCAGCGCTTTGTCAACACCATCTTTGCTGACATGCTGGATGTCTGTGTCATCGTGTACCTCGACGACATCCTCATCTACTCCGAGGATATGGAGTCTCACCAGCAGCATGTCCGGGAGGTACTCCGGCGACTCCGGTTACATGGCCTCTTCGCCAAACCGGAGAAGTGCGAGTTCCACTCGGACTCAGTGGAATACCTTGGCTACCGTCTATCCCCTGAAGGTCTGACTATGTCTCCGGACAAAATACAAACCATCTCCGATTGGCCTGAACCTCGTAAGGTAAAGGACATCCAATCCTTCTTGGGATTCGCCAACTTCTACCGGCGTTTCATTTTCAATTACTCCGACATTGTGGTTCCTCTTACCCGGCTCACCCGGAAAGATGCTCCTTGGATCTTCTCCGAGGACTGTCGACGCGCTTTCAATGCTCTCAAGCACGCCTTCACTACCGCGCCCATACTCACTCATTTCATTCCGGACACCCCTATCATCGTGGAAACGGACGCCTCTGACTACGCTGTCGCTGGCATCCTGTCTATTACCTGCGCAGACGGAGAGATTCGTCCGGTCGCTTTCTACTCCCGGACCTTGACTGCTCCGGAGCTGAACTATGATACCCACGATAAGGAACTCCTTGCCATCTTTGAGGCATTCCGGAACTGGCGCCATTACCTTGAAGGTTCCGCCTCTCCTATTGACGTCGTCACTGACCACAAAAATCTAGAGTATTTCTCTACCTCGAAAGTCCTCTCCCGCCGGCAAGCCCGGTGGTCCGAGTTCCTCTCTCAGTTTAACCTTGTCATTCGTTTCCGTCCTGGGAAACTCGGTGCCAAGCCGGACGCTCTCACTAGACGATGGGACGTCTACCCCAAAGAGGGGGATAGTGGCTACGCCCGTGTTAACCCACAAAATCTCAGGCCAGTGTTCACTCAAGACCAACTGACTAACTCCCTTCGTGCAACCATTTTAGAGTTCCCGGTCCTTCGTCGAGCAGTCGCCATCATGGACGTGGAAACACTCCACAACGACATCTTATCTGCTCTCCCCTCAGATCCCATTGCCCAGATCCACCTCTCAGACTCACCGGACTCTCGTTGGTCCACTGATGAGGCAGGTTTCCTCCGCCTAGATGGTCGCATCTATGTACCGGACCTGGACGGTCTCCGCCTCTGGGTACTCCAGTATCACCATGATCACCCACTCTCTGGCCACTTTGGGCAAAACCGGACTTTGGAACTAATCCGGCGTAAGTATACCTGGCCTGGTCTTAGGACCTTCGTCAAAGACTACGTCCGGTCATGCACCTCCTGCGCTCGAGCTAAGACACCGTGCCATCGACCCTATGGGTTACTAAAACAGCTTCCTGTCCCGGAAAGACCTTGGAACTCCATATCCATGGACTTTATTGAGCAACTCCCTGGCTCAACTGGATTCACAGCTATCCTGGTCGTAGTAGACAGGCTCTCTAAACAAGCCATCTTCATCCCTACCCACGACACCATCACTAGCCCGGAGCTCGTGAAGCTCTTCCTTCTTCATGTATTCTCCAAGCACGGTGTTCCCGCCCACGTCACTTCAGATCGCGGTACAGAGTTTGTCTCGCACTTCTTCCGGTCACTCGGAAAAGCCCTCGACATGCGCCTCCACTTCACCTCCGGTTACCACCCGGAGGGCGATGGCCAGACAGAGCGGTCCAACCAGACACTCGAACAATATCTCTGTGTCTACTGCAATTATCAGCAGGACAACTGGGCGGACCTACTCCCACTGGTGGAGTTCGCTTACAACAACGCACCTAGTGCTACCACCGGAGTCTCACCATTCTTCGCCAATAAAGGTTATCATCCCAACATCTCCGTCTACCCAGAACGCGATATGACCTCTGCACGGGCTCGTGATTACGCGGTCGACCTTGAGTCGCTGCATCAATATCTTCGAGAAGAAATGGCCAACGCGCAACTTCGCTACCAAGGTCCGGCTGATGCCAAACGTACTCCGGCACCGGACTTCAAAGTAGGCGACCAAGTATACGTCAAAGCCAAATACTTCCGGTCTACTCGACCATCTAAAAAGCTATCAGAGAAGAACCTGGGGCCCTACTCTATCATCGCGCAAGTAGGCTCCCTCTCTTTTACGCTCCGTCTTCCAGATTCCATGCGCGCCGTTCATCCTGTCTTCCACGTCTCCCAACTCGAACCGGCCACACCCAACACCATACCGGACCGGATACAACCTCCTCCGCCACCGGTCGAAGTAGATGGTGAACCGGAGTTTGAGATCTCTGAGATCCTCGACTCCAAGGTTGACCGTCGACGAAAATCGTGCAAGCTTTTGTACTTGGTACGTTGGTCCGGTTACGAAGGAACTGACGAAGAAACGTCATGGCTTCTTGCCACTGAACTTGGCAACGCTACGGAACTCTTAGAAGATTACCATGTCCGGTATCCGGACAAACCCGGACCACTTGCGTCCATGTAGTATTACTCTCGCCTCTGTTTCCCTTATCTGTTTCTCTTATCTGTTTCCCCTATCTGTTTCACTCTGTAATATCACTCACTCTCAAATCCAGCCATTTTTCTCTATAAACAAAAAAGTAAAACTAAATTACATTTTCTATTTACAAGGAGTCCGGACTGGACCACCTACTCCGGCACACCGCTGCCAGGGTTCTCCTGCTCCTCATGGAGTCCCTGGACTTCTTGTTCGACCTCCTCCGGGTCGACCTCCGCCTCGCTGTCCTCCGACTCCTCGTCCTCGTCCCAGGGTGCTGTAAAGAAACGACACTCCTCGAGAAAAGTCTCGAGGCCGGCCGTCAACCGCTCATTTCCCCTCGCCACCGAGCGAGTGGCATCCGCGACCCGGCGCATCTGACCGGTCATCTCCTCCACCGCCCCGGTCAACCGGTCCAGTCGTTCCAAGAACGGCCCAGGGTCAAACCCGGACCATTTCCCAGACGGCCCTGGCACTTCGACGATGTCGTCGTCGTCGTTGACGACCTTCGCCAGCTTCTTCTTCTTCCGCTTTTCACCGCCTCGCGGTGATGTCGCCACCTCCTTCTCCTTCTCCTTACCCTTGCCTTTGTCCACTACCGGACCGGGACCCCCCACCTCCGGCCACTCGCACTTCTCCTTGAGGCCGGCGCACTTCATGCACGCGCGCTGCTTGGGTTTTTCCGGGTCTCGTTCGCACTTGGCCTTGTGCTTCGCACAGCGAATGCACCTGCCAAAAAAATTAATAAAGTAACAAGGGAATAAAATTTAAAAAAAAAAAAATACTTACCGGACATTGTCGCTCCGGTCTTCACTCGGACCCGCCTCTGGTTCCTCCCTTGCTCGCTTCTTCGACGCCTCCTGCGCCATCGCTCTCTGCCTCGTGGCGACCTCTGCAGCCCTCCGTTGCACCTCCACCCTGTCCTTCTCCGCCTGCTCCTGCGCTTGGCATTCCGCCTCCGCCTTCGCTCTCTCCGCCTCCTCTCGTGCTCTCGCCTCCGCCTCCTCATGTGCTCGTCTCTCCGCCTCTTCCCTGCGCTGCTTCTCCTCCCTCTTCACTTGCTTGCGACGACGGTGCTCCTTCGCCTTGGTGTCGAGAACGTCAGACTTGTCCTCGCTACCGGACTGTAACTCCGGTGTTGGGGCCTTCGTCCAATCCTTGGACTCGGTGGCAGCAGGGGTGGCGGGGCTGACGGACTTGGCAATGGCAGACATTTTCAGATAGCAGTAAATTGGGGGTAAAGGCAAAACCGGTCTGAGCTTTATAGATCCAGAATTCATACTCAGACATTAACTCCGGACTCCGCATTGTCTTAGGCGACCACACGTCAGCCTCGTTGGGGCCTCATGGGTTCGGCCCCTAAAAGGGGGATACTGTTACGACCATGCCCAACTCCGGGCCTTATCCGGTCACTCCGGTCGTATCGCAGCTCTACAGCTCTACTCCGGTTGCTCGTCTCCTACTCCGGTCACGCTCACGCAGATAACCTTCCGCTAACTACGACCCTTGGTCTATACTCCATTCGCTCTTACTACACCTCACCGTCTACCCTGCCTTGACGTGAGTTCTCCGTGAACTCGATACATCCTATACCTTGTAGCTTTTTCACCGGACCTGACCTAGTCCTAACTCCGGTCATCCCTTGTCCGCTATTAGGTTGTTTACTTGTCACCGTATGTACTCGACCCTAGTTTCTACTTAGTATAAGTACCCTCTAGTTTACCTTGTATACCTCAGTCTGAAATCATCTAAGTTACTACTCCTGTCCCCTTGTCTGTCTCCGTCTCCATCTTCACCTGACCGGAACCTACGCAAGGGATCAACGCTCGTTGTCCTTGTCGTTGAATCCAATCGGTCGCAACTCCGGCCCGGGCTAACCTCTGCCCAAACCTCTGACCTCTGCCCTCGTCTGTTTTCATCCGGACTTGACCGGACTTCCTACCGGAGTAGACCCGGACTTGACAGCACTTGACTTTTCATCGTTTTCCATTCTTGGTAGGCACCATCTTTATTTCACCACTTTTTTCTGCCGATGTGTTATGCCAACATGCAGCAGTTGTATGGCCTGTCTTTCCACAGCCCTTGCATTTTGGCTTCCCATTTTTATAGAAGCATTCAGCCGCAATGTGGTTTGTGCGCTGACAAATAGTACAACACTTCTTCAACCCTTTCTCCCTTTGTCCAAATTCTTCCTGGTACATTTTCCTTTTCCTTGGGCTGTCATTGCTGTCTCAGTCTTTCCTGTATCAGTTCCTTGGGCCTTCCTACAGTTATACTCATCACGGATGACCGCGATCAACTCTTGTGAGGTGGTCATCACTTTTCCCATTTGGGCACCAAGGTATGATGCAGTGAAAGAATCCCACAATGGAGGTAAGGACAATATAATAATATTGCTAAAGTCCTCATCATTAATCTGTGACCCCATTTGATGAAGTTCAGCTTGGAGTGAACACATTTTATTCAAGTGAGCCACAATATCGTTGCCATCGTTTGTGCATGTTTGATATAAGGTTTGCTGCTGAGCTAAGATACTTTGTTTGCCTTGCGACTGATGCACAGTGGTCAGATTCTCTCACATCTGTTTCATGGATGCCGCCTGCGAAATGTGCATGAACTGAGAGTTCTTTATATTCAAGGTAAGTATCACCTTTGCCACCTGTTCTGCTACCATCCACTGTTCATATTTTGGGTCGCTCTTTTCAGGCATGGGGTTAGTATCCCCTTCACAATGATCCCACACTCGATTTAACTCAAGCATAGGAATAATTTGGCCCTTCCAGGCAAACCAGTTACTATCTCCCAGTGGCTCAGCAGCCTTGAAGGTGGAAATTGCGCTGAGGAAGTGTCCTTCCATAAACGGCATTGACATAGTCATGCCATCTTGTGGTGTGGGTTCTGATGACAACAACATCGTGGCTGTAGTTATTGTCTCCATGGGGTCACCCGTGCCAGGAATGTTAGTACCAGTGTTCGTTGACATAGGGGTACTAGGCCTATAGTATAAATAAAATGAAGATTAGACTTGCCTGAGGAGATTATGAGCATGCGGGGCTCATAACCTATTAAGATTTACAGTAGTTCTGCATACAATAAGCACCTCAAGCGCGGCGGTAGCTCAATTGGAATCGAGCAGGACACTGTGCACCTAAGTGAGGGAAGAGGTCAGAACAACCAACAACCAACACCAAATGACAGCAATATGCCAGTGATGGTCTTCCTTTGCATATCTGGTATTTAATCTCCTCAGGGGGATGTGCTGCACACCTTCAGGCAGGATGCAGGAGAGAAGGGAAGGGCTTCTGATGGGGATGATATGCGACTAGGGATGGTATTGACTCCTCTTCAGCCTACCACAGTGGTTAGGAAGAGTCCTGGGATTGAAGAGTGATGATAGATTGATGACAGGGGTGTAACAGCAGTGATGGAGCAACAGGGAAGCAAGGGGACAGTTCCTGCTTCAAGAATGCGATGGACAGTGATGGGATGGAGTGGACAGAGATGCTAGACTGCACTTCAGCCTAGAGAAATGATCAGATACAAGATATATCTGATAAACAGCAATATAGGAGCTTTAGGCCAGCACTGGGTGACCTACAAGTCCAAAGACAGAGATAGAGCTTATAGACAGTGAGGGAGAGTGAATGTGGTCGCTTTATTGAGGGGGAAGCAGACACTTCCTTGCAGCCTTTGGCTGCTGGTTTATATACAGGAGGGGCTGTGGTCCTGTAAGCACAAATGACTAAGTGCTTGGTAAGAGATTGGTCAGCAATTGATAAGCAGTGTAATCAGGCTGAGTCATTGATGGGGAGAGCCTGAACAAGCTGCTGAGCCAAGGGAAAGAGCAAAAACATAGGTAAAAAGGGGTGCATAACCAAGAATATGGAAAAATCATTGCATGGGGCCCAAAAGAGAGGGGGGGAAAGCATGGGATGAGTAGATCGAAGCTAAATGAGCATATGCAATGACATAATGCATATGAATCATAGGGGCATGAGTCATGAATTGATAAGCAGCATGATAAGCATGATTTGAAGGATGATTGGTAAGTGATTGGTAAGGGGAGTAATGGGGATTAGTAATGCCAAGAGGGGATGAATAATGCGCAGCAGAGTGAGTCAGAGTGAGCCAGAGTGAGCCAGAGTGACTCAGACAGAAGGGAAGCACAACCTGTGATTGATTGAACTTTAGATCTGGAGATGAGCTTCTGAAGCAGTGCCACTGATGGGAGTGGCTGGGGGATAATAAAAGAATTGATCCGACCAGAAGAGCAGTGTCAGAGGGCCTGGAATGACAAGTAGAGTCACAGCTGGTCACAGAGTGTCACAAATCCCTTGGATTGAGCTTCTGTAGAGCAAAAATGCGAAATTTGGTGCTCCCGAAGTGCAGTCTTCCCTTGAGCAGTAAGGGGAAGGTTCTGTACTCTATTAGGGCTCCTAAGAAGGGTTCTAGAGCACTGTTTCATTCGTGTTTGTTGTGGGATAGCAGGGAAGTGAAACGTGAATAGCAGATTCGACATGTCCATGGAAGCAAGATGAATGATAGAGGGAGATGGATGTGACAGGACTCTGGGATGAAAGGACCATATGCAGAGGACTCAGGAGACACAGATACGACCAGGTATGAATTTTCAAGTCTAACAATAGACTTGAGATGACCAAAGTATGTGCGCAACGGAGGACTGACGAGGAGAACGCGCTGACCGAGAACAAGAGGGACTGGGGGAGCAGGCTGGGAAGATATGTACCAGACAGTACACAGGAGCTCAGGGAGAGGCTGTCCCAAAAGCAGGACATAGTTGAGGTCTGCTGCAATAGCGGAGAAATGTTCCAGAGAAAATGCAGACTCCATAGTGAGTGATGAAGTGGGTGTCTGGATTGTGGGTGGAATATCTCTGTGGGAAATAAACAGATTGACGTCGGAACTTGACAGGCAGATAGACCATGGTCTAGGCTCCATGATGGTATAGTCACATGATTGATAGCTTCAAAAACGGCGGAGCTATTCAAAATATTGGAATGCTGGCACTGGGCGCCTAAATTTGACATTTGGGTGCTAAAAATGATTCTTCCTTTTCTCCTTCGTTTCTCTATCGTTTCTTCTGCTTCTTTGTGGTTCTCATGCGAGGGATGACTGCTGGACATCGGCAGTCATCTCTTGCTCCAGAATAGTCATTCTTGTGTGATAGATGGCTACAACGAGCTTGTATTCATTCCTTGCATAAGGATAGTCTTGACTTTGCATGATATGGATAGCGAGGGCTGTCTGTATCCCTCAAGTTGGGACAATCTTTCAACAGATCTTGGGTGCATTCTTTGCATTAATTTCATCGGCTAACTTTCTCCATATCCACAGTACCAAACACATTTGGTGTGTGACAATGCACAGAACAAGCAAAGTTGTCATCTTATTTCATATGTCAGGCCATAGTATTTATACAATATCTCTACTATGACATCATGCCGGATGACTCAGTTCAGCTTTGGTGGCTGTCTCCGACTTGCCATCTAGCTATGGTCTTAACATTCCCTGTATGCCGTACAGAGGGGAAACCGGCAGAGCACCGGTCTTGGAGTAAGCAGAGGCAGTGTAGTTGGCAGTGAAAATGATTAGTAATCATTTTGACCCCTGGCCCATCAGCTCTCTTGTCACACTCTGCCGCAAGACTTCAACTCTCGATGGCATGCGCCAGTCCACCATGATCCTGTTGTCCATTGGCACAGTGTGGCACTGACAATGAGGGCCACAGTGTTGTGATCGGAGGAAGTGCCATGTGCCTGACTGTGTGAGGATGGGGAGGCAGCTGGCCTGTCACTGCTGGTGTACTCGAATACATTGAGTGGGCCATCTCTCAGGCATGCTAACGAGACTCAGGCACCATCATGCAGACAATGGCCTCACCACTCCGCCTACATCGGCAACAGCCCTCATCTTACACCTATGTACTTCAACATTGGCAATATGTAGACTACACAAATAAATATATTGCAAGGTGTAAACTAAAGATGAATGGGTGCTGTGGTGGCCATGGCCTGGCTGCCTGGTGTTAAGATAATGAGCGTGGGATATGACAAGCACGGGAGTGTGTGCGATATGAGCAATACGACTGAGGGCACGAGAAATATAGCTGGGCAAGCTTAGACACACAAGAAGTAGGACGAGGAGATTCGGGCTTCAAGCTTCACGTTGCAGGCTACTCTGAATATATACTACTCGTAGGTTCGGGACGATTGTATCCGTGGCTGCAGCATGCACCCGTGATGCCATCCGCCATCCGCCATCTGCGTTCGGCATCAACTTGCCATTGGAATCGGTCTCAACACCTGGCTGCCAGTCTGCATTGCTGTCGTCTGTGGTGGTGGTGGTGGTGGTGGTGGTGGTGGCACTGGCTGCGTGCTCCACGTTGTTGTCGCCTGTAATTGTGCTGGCTGGCTGGCCTCGTCATTGTCCCCAGGCCCCTTGCTAGGCTCACAATCCTTGAGGTGTGACATGACACAAAAAATCAATGATATATTCAATATAAGGTGTCTATTTTTTAGTATTTGATCAGATTAAATTCGGGGGGTGACCAGTGCAGCACAGCTTCGGGCGGTGCAACGGCAGCACGGAGCAAAAAGGGGTGCTTATGACATCTTTTTATTAGCTGAGTTAGACCCACCCTTGGCACCACTTTTGAGAGGTTCCCATGGTCTTCAGACCCGGTTTTTTGGCATGAATGAACTCATCTAGTAGATACCTTCAGCGCACAAGGCCTCCCGCAAATTCCAAAAATGGATTAGCCGTATTTGTGAGCATTTTGATCAATCCTCCTCCCGTAGGGAGGGTTGCTGAGTTCCTTTGGAGCCACGTGTGGACCATCCTCCCAGCATCACAAAGTCATCATTCTCCATCGCATCCATCGCATCACTGCCCCCCAACCATGTCCTCACCATCTATGGAGGCTCTGAAGTAGCATTTTGTCATTAATTGTTGTGTTCCAGCTGTGTATTTCTTTACTTCTTTGGATATGTTTTTGTTGTCAGATTGTTTTCGTGCCCACTCTCAGCATGCATCCTCACCATCTGCAGAGGCTCCAAAGTAGCATTTTATTGTTAATTAGTATGTTTCAGCTGTGCACTTCTGTACCTTTTTGGATATGTTTTTGTTGTTGGTTTGTTTTTGCACTCGCAGCATGTCCAAGGGAAGTATAGGATCAATGGTGTCAATTACCCTGACTACAACTACAAACCTACATCGTGTATCTAGGGTTTTCTGGGGAGCGGGCGGGGGGTATATCTCAATCCAAACATTCAGGTGCAACCTTAAATGGAATCAAAACAGTGGTCACAATGAGAAATGAAGGGACATACGGTGATATACACATCAGCCATTTAGGTTGGTACCCTTTGCATGCATCTCCTCGTCACCTCCAGAGTTGTTTTGAGAACATGACGCACCAGGTAATGGGTTTTCATGGCCATCTGGACGGGAGATTGGGCCAGGATGTGTGGGAGGAGGGTGAGGTGGTGTCATATCCATACTTTTCCAGTTGCAACTCCAGTCTAACCATGGCCTGCCTGACCTCTCCTTAGGCATAGATGCAACTCTGGATCTAGTCCGGCCATCTCCAGCCCTATAGCTGCACTCCAGCTCAACTCCGGTCACTACGTCCATCTCCGCCTCAGGACTAACCCCTGTCTTCCTACAGACAGATCCGCGGTCTAACTCCTCCGTGTCGGACCTGTACCTACCACTAGTCGCTACTCCGGTTTCAGTCTGGCCACTCCCTTAGCCTTGTCTGCGACGTAGCCCAACTCCGGCTGGTACATCCAACTCCGGCTCAGTTCTGCTCCTGCTCCTGCTCCGCTTCCTCTGTCAGGTCCACCAAAGGCTTAGGACATTTCCATGTCCAACTCCGGACCTTCCTCCGGCTACTCCACCCTTCCTCCACCTGTGCACTCCCTCCGCTCTTGCACTTCCTCTGGTCGTGCACTTCCTCCGCTCTTGCACTTCCTCCGGTCCCACTTCCTCCGGTCCTGGACATCAGTCCGGACTTAACATTAGTTAAGTCCACCTCTGACCCTTACCTGTCCTCTTCCGACCTAGTTCCCTTGTCCCTGCTTTTCCTCCATCGTCCCTGTAACTCTAGTTCCCCGTGTCTGCTTCCGCTCCGGTTTATTTTCCTGTCCCTGCTTTATTTTCTTGTACCTGGTTTATTTTCCTGTCTGCTTCTGCTCCATCCCTTGTCTCGACATTAAGGTGTTTACTTGTCACCATATATACTCACCTTAGTTTCATTACTATATAAACTACCGTACTCCAGCCTAGTAGTCCTTAGATCAAATCTCGACTAAGATACTCCCCACTCTGTACTACCCATTATGCTCTCCTAATCCATCTGTTCATCTGAACTCCTGAACTCCGGCCAACTCCGGCCTCCGTCCTATCTCGTCCCCTTGGTCCTATGTCTGATCCTAGCAAGTCTCCTACTTGCACGAGGGCAAAAGCCACCTCTGTCCCAGACTCAACGCTAGACCTCTCAGGACTTATCCCACCTCTGGGATGTCCTTCGCTCCAGACAAGCTGCGCTCAACTCCGGACCACTTTCCCGCAGTCCGGACTTACTCCGCAAAAACCCGGACTTACTCCCTGTGCTTCTCTAGTGCCCAGACTTCGTTCGTTTGACCCGGACTTGACTCTCCGCACTAACTAGCACCTACTAGTGTCTGGACTTACCTCCTCATTAGTTCCCTGCACCTCTGGACCTCCTAGTAAGATCGTTGAGGAGAACTGGTCTTGACAGGTGGATAGAAAGGATACATCAGTGGATAGGGACGGTGGTATAGATCATTACCACCTACCATACCATTATAATAGGTATTGTGTAATCGAGGTGGGGCGTTATGGTCCGGGTGCTCCAACTGCAGGTGCATAGGGCCATGAGGATTAGGTGATGGGTATGCAGGGTGATAGTGATATGGAAGTGGTGGGTAGGGTCCATGGCATGAGGTGTACCAGCCAGCGTTGCTGTTCATGTTGTATTGCATATGGTTGTTTGCTTGACCTACATCAGGCTGCTGTGAGTAAGGCGGACGCACGCCAAGCCCAGGCCCAGAAAGTTGCTCCGAAGGTCATTCTGGTGGTGGCCAAGGTGCAAAGGGATTGGTGCCATCATAGGATGCAGGGGGAAGATTGAGAGGGTGCATCACTTGATGGGTGGGGCCCTCTAGCAAGGCATCTGAAGGGTGTGCGCTTCCCAGTATGTTGCGACCCTCGAGCCTCTTGCTGATGAGGCCCTCCTCAGCGGCCACAAGCCTTGTAGACGCAGGGGACAATGTGGTCATTGTTTCCTCGGCAGTCAGAGCATGAGGGGGGTAGATTCTAGAGCACAGGTTGAATGCGTCATTGGAATCAATTTGTTGGATGTTGCCAGCTGAATTGTGCACTAGTCTGGGCTTCGGACACACGTTCTGGCTACCTGAGCTGTTGGAAAGAGCCTCGTTCCTAGCTTGGGGGGGCATTGAGATGATAGTGAAGAACACTCCAGTAATGAATAAAGACCAACTTACACATCTGGAAGTCCCCTAGATGGTCAATGGCTGCATCTGCCACTGTCTTCCTGGCTCCTCTGGGTGCTGCTGCCATTATTGGGCCATTAGCTTGGGGTGGCACTGAGATGATAGTAAACAACACTTGGGTAATGAATAAATGCTAGCTTACACATCTGGATGTCCCCTGGATAGTCGGTGGCTACATCTACTGCTATCCGCTCGACTCCTCTGGGTGCAGATGCCATCTCAACATCTGGAACAGAATGTTGTCCTGTAGGGGATCCAGATGCCAAGTGGCAAGGAACAGCGGATGTGTTGGTTTGGGTGGCCATGCTGGGGTGGGTTGTTCTCGGCACTTCCTTGCTGGCTTGCTTCACAGTTGCTGTAACAGAGCCATATTCAGTTGCATGAAATGCAAATATGAGAATGCATATATGTACCGCATATGATAGATGGCACTGAGCGTGAGGTTTCAGACAGCGATGGGTCCTCGATGGAAGTGGGATGGAGCTGAGCCTCTGCAGGCAGTGTCACGCACCAAACAGGTTTGGTACAGTGAACATGGAAGATAACACCTATATCGAATGATCCTTATGTGAAGGATAAGCACAACGGACCCTCATCGTAGCCATCTATCGCACAAGAAGACTATCTTGGAGCAAGAGATGAATGCCAACGTCTGGCAGTCATCCCTCACACAAGAACCACCAAGAAGCAGAAGAAACTGAAGGAATAACGTCAATTGTGGTATGAGAAAGGAATGCACACATCTGCAGTCCAACTCCAATACCAGAATGATCAAAGAAGCCAAAGAATTGATGGAGAAACAAAGGAGAAAGAGAAGAAATGATTTTTAGCGCCCAAATGTCATTTTTAGGCGCCCAGTGCTGGCATTCTGATATTTTAAATAGCTCCATTGTTTCTGAAGCTATCAGGCATGTGACTATACCATCAGAGAGCCTAGAACGTGGTCTATCTGTCTGTCAAGTTCCAAAGCAAATCTGTTCATTTCGCACAGAGATATTCCCCCCACGATCCAGACATTTGCTTCATCGCTCACTATGGAGTCTGTATTTTCTCTGGATCATTTCTCTGCTATTGCTGCAGATCTCCACTACGTCCTGCTCTTAGGACAGCCTCTCCCAGAGTTCCCATGCACTGCCTGGCACATATCTTCCCAGCCTGCTCCCTCAGTCCCTCTCGTTCTTGGTCAGTGCGTTCTCCTCGTCAGTCCTGCATCAAGGACGTACTTTGGTCATCTTAGGTCTATTGTCAAGCTTGAGAAGTTTTCTCTGGTCGTCTCTGTGTCCCCTGAGCCCTCAGCCTATGGTCCCTTCCTCCCAGATACTTGCCATTTTTGAAATTCCCAGTCCCTACAGTACCATCTTTCCTTATTCTTAGTATGGACACGCCAAGCATTCCTTACATAATCATGGTCGTTCTTTATAGGATGTTTTCTTTCATTTCATACCTCAGTCTCTGTTTGCACAGAAGTACTGGGGTAAGGCTACTCTACACATTCATTTACTATGATACTGACCTATGTAGTCATTTGTGACTCTTGTCTAGGTTAGTTAAATGAAGTCTCTGTTTGCACAGAAGTACTGAGTCATTTGTGACTCTTGTCTAGTGTCGAGTTTTGCCAGTTCACCTCACAAAAGGTTATGAGCCCTGCTCTCTTACAACACTAGATGACATAGTACTACAACTCCCGCACAATGTCCGCTCCCAGTACCTCAGCCTCCGCGGCTGGAAAATCCTTGAAGTCTGCAACCACACTTTCTACAGTGTCAAACAAGGCCACATCTGGCTCAAGTCGTTTATACAACATTCCTTCTCTTGACAATGATGGGACAAATTTTCACATGTGGAAATTTCGTGTCCAAACGGTCCTAGGTGTCTGACACCTTTGGTCAGTCATCAGCAGAGAAGATCCAAAACCAGATGCAACCACACAGCCAGACGAGCTTGAAGAATGGCTCATGAAGGACAAAGAGGCTCACACCCAACTAATGCTCACACTGAAGGACAAACCCCTCAGTGGAGTCCTTTATTCCACGACATCCGCTGAAGTCTGGAAAAAGCTCAGTGAGTGATACGAAGGCTGTGGGAAACAATCTATTGCGTACCTTATAAGCAAACTTTTTCAGAGCACGCTCTCAGACGACACTGCCATGGAATCCCAATTGAACCTGATGCAGCAAAAGGCTAATGTCTTAAAAACCATTGGCCAGCCGCTTGATGACTCACTCATAGCCATAGCTATGGTAATATCCCTCCCGACATCCTATTTGACCCTCCGCACCATTTTAATGGCTGCGGATGACAAACTCACAACGGACATGGTTATAAACCAAGTTCTCATCGAAGAGAGGTCATTGAAATCATCGGGACAAACAGCCCTTAGTGCGAAGGCAATGAGCCAAACGAAGGGCAAGGGAAAAGCCAAATCTGGTAAAAAGAATCAGAAGAAAAAGGGCACCTGCACTTACTGTTCGAAGGACAGCCATATGGAAGACATCTGTTATAAGAAAAAGCGCGACGTAGCCGCGAAGGATGGAATGGACAAGTCAAAGGAAAAGCCTAAGGAGGAAAAGACTGAGTTAGCGGCTCGTGTCGCACAGGTGGATGGAAACGACCAAAGTACGTCCTTGATGCAGGACTGACGAGGAGAACGCGCTGACCAAGAACGAGAGGGATTGAGGGAGCAGGCTGGGAAGATATGTGCCAGGCAGTGCACAGGAACTCTGGGAGAGGCTGTCCTAAGAGCAGGACATAGTGGAGATCTGCAGCAATAGCAGAGAAATCATCCAGAGAAAATATGGACTCCATAGTGAGCAATGAAGCGAATGTCTGGATTGCAGGGGGAATATCTCCGTGGGAAATGAACAGATTTGCATCGGAACTTGACAGGCAGATAGACCACGTTCTAGGCTCTCTGACGGTATAGTCACGTGCCTGATAGCTTCAGAAACAATGGAGCTATTCAAAATATTGGAATGCCAGCACTGGGCACCTAAGAATGACATTTGGGCGCTAAAAATCATTTCTTCTCTTTCTCCTTTGTTTCTCCATCAATTCTTTGGCTTCTTTGATCATTCTGGTATGGGAGTTGGACTGCAGACGTGTGCATTCCTTTCTCATACCACAATTGACGTCATTCCTTCAGTTTCTTCTGCTTCTTGGCGGTTCTCGTGCGATAGATGACTGTCTGCATTGGCATTCATCTCTCGCATCAGGATAGTCTTCTTGTGCGATAGATGGCTACGATGAGGGTCCGTCGTGCTTATCCTTCGCATAAGGATCATTCAATATAGGCATTATCTTCCATGTTCACTGTACCAAACCTGTTTGGTGCATGACACCGTTTCATCTGATCACTCTGGATCGCCTCCAGATGGCGTTTTGAGCCACCAAATTGCGAGGATCGAAGTTCCTGTCGAACGGCAGGTTAGTAAGGGTCAACAGCATGCCAAACGGCGAGAACGTACCTTCAATGGACGTTCAAGCCATCCACCCGCTCCACCGTCGCCGTATCCAGTCCCAATCCCCACTCCAGTTGTGAGGCGCTCTTCTCGCGCTCACAGAGCGCCGATCCACGATGATGACTCACATCTCTTCGTCAATGCCTACGAGAGGACCACCCTGGAAGAGGAGATTCAACTTAACGATGAAGGGACAGACGACTTACCACGTCGCATTGAGGGTCTTGACGCAGGAGGAGAGACAGACGCATGCACTGATATTGTGGGTTGTGACGAGTCACACTGTGACATGCTGACATAAAGTGCTCGCCGCGCTGCCACTGCAACACCTCTAGACAGTGAACCACTCACCTACAGCAACGCTGTCGGTCGTCCAGATGCCAATCTATGGCTGGGTGCCATGGGAGTTGAACTGAATACCTTCAAAGAAATTGGCCTGTACCAGGAAGTCGAGATGCCACCTGATCGCAAGATAATAGACTCGAAATGGGTTTTTAAGATCAAGCGCAGGCCCAATGGCGAAATTGACAAGTACAAGGCACGTCTTGTCGCGAAAGGGTATATGCAGATCGAAGGACTCAATTATACAGATACATTTGTGCCCATTACAAAGTTCACCACCATTCGATCCCTCCTTGCACTCGCAGCACAGCATGATCTTGAAGTGCATCAAGTAGACATCAAGGCCGCTTTTCTGAATGGCGAATTGGAGGAGGAGATCTCCATCCTCCACCAGGTTTCCATGATGATCCAAACATTGTTTGGCATTTACAGCATGCTATTTATGGCCTTAAGCAAGCCTCGAAGGCATGGTACAACACGCTACAAAAAATGTTTGAGTCCCTCGGATTCACGCGCAGCGAGGCTGACCACAGTCTTTTTTACAAGGACGAGGATGGTGACCTATTGATTGTTGCTGTCTACGTCGACGACAAGTTGATTTTCTCAAAGAACCTCGACGCCATCAAACTCCTCAAGTCACAGCTGTCGGACCACTTTGAAATAATGGACTTGGGTGAAGCACGGTGGATCCTTGGCATGGAGGTCATCCATGACTGCCAACAAGGAACCATTACCCTGTCCCAATGCCACTACATCGAGACGATCTTAGATCGTTTTGGCTTAAAGGATGGACGATCTGTCTCCACTCCACTTGAGACCAATGTGAAGCTCATCAAAATTGATGTCCCCAAAGTCAACACTAAGACATATCAAAGCGCGCTCGGTGGACTCATGTACACCATGCTGGCGACATGCCCAGACCTGGCATATGCAGTGGGTGCATTGAGCAAACATGCAGCTTGCCCCGGACAGGCACATTTTGCAGCTTTAAAATGAGTTTACCGCTACCTACGTGGCACGATGGACACCCGTCTCATTTACAGGAAGACGTCAGAAATGTCCCTACTGGGCTATGTCGACACAGACTGGGCTGGCGACATCAATGACTGCCACTCAATTTCTGGCTACACCTTTGTTACAGCCAGAGCAGCTATCAGCTGGTCATCAAAGAAGCAGCCGTCTGTGGCTCTCTCGAGCATGGAAGCTGAATACATGGCTGCTGCTGCCGCCACGAAGGAAGCCACCTGGCTAAAGCTATTATTTTCGGAGATTGAGCCGTCACTCTCACGCACACCTGTGAAGCTATTAATTGACAATCAGTTGGCGATGTCTCTTGCAAAAAATGCCACTTTCCATGATCGGACAAAGCACATCACGATTCATCACCATTACATCAGGGAGAAGGTAGACGAGGGAGAAATCATTCTGGAGTACCTTTCGACTGCGGAACAGGTTGCTGACGTACTCATGAAACCTCTCAGTCGGGAGAAACACATTCGTTTTATAGAAGGTATGGGTTTGATTATTTAAAAGGACTATCTCGTCGAGTGGGTGTGTTGAAATTCCCGGTCCCTACAGTACCATCTTTCCTTATTCTTAGTACGGACATGCTGAGCATTCCTTACATAATCACGGTCGTTCTTTATAGGATGTTTTCTTTTGTTTCATACCTCAGTCTCTGTTTGCACAGAAGTACTGAGGTAAGGCTACTCTACACATTCATTTACTATGATACTGACCTATGTAGTCATTTGTGACTCTTGTCTAGATTAGTTAAATGAAGTCTCTGTTTGCACAGAAGTACTGAGTCATTTGTGACTCTTGTCTAGTGTCAAGTTTGCCAGTTCACCTCACAAAAGCCATGTCCATCTTCCTCTGTTGTTCGTCTCGCTTCCCTGGATGCATCGAATTCAATACTCTATCCGCTTCCCTACTTTCAGACGACGTCCCCCAGCACCATGACAGTTATGCCCCCACTTTATAGTGCTATTAGGAAGAAGAACCCTCTCTCATTTTTTCCCAGAAGAGAGCTTGTCAAGGGAGCCCATGGTTGCGCTTCAGCGGCACTAGAACACATGCACTATACCTTAGTGTATGCTGACCCCCCAAAAGACCTCTGGACCCCTGGTACCCTTCTTGTGGCTGTTTTGTCTCGGATCAATCCCCCTGTTTATCCAGATCTTCCCCATTGTTGTCCCATCAAATTCCTGATGGTACACAGCCCCCCATCAAACTTCTTAGGCTGTGCATCAATGACTCCTTCTGCTGTGCAGTGACTCATCCCTTGCTTACTGATGCTCTCTTGTCATCAGTATTACTCTATCCCTTTTGCATTTTTGATATATTACTCAGCTGATGACTCACTCCCTTACCAATCAATCTTGTCATGCAGCTTACTCATTCCTTTACTCAGCAGCTTATTCATGCTTCCTGTGCTTACTCATTCCTGCTTATTTCTTGCTTACTGATCGCTTACAAACCCCTTACAAAGCTCTTACCAATCCCTTACCAATCCTTGACAAATTTTGCTTACTCCCTTCTCTTTTTGTACTTTAATGCTGTGCCCCCCCATGTATTTAAACCCCTGGGTTCAGCCCAGTGAGGAGAGACCCAATTATCCCTCTCTCAGACTCTCTCAGTCAGTATCCCCTCAGCTCTTTGAGTCTTGTAGGCTTCAGTGAAGGTCTAAAGACTCTGATATTCAAGTTTTATTCAATCTATTCAAGTCCAAGTGTTTCTCTAGGCTCAAGCAGAGTCTAGCCTGTCTATCCTTCATATCCCATTGCTTTTGGATGTCAGGAGCCCCCTTGCCCCTTTGCTGCACCAACCTCTAGGTGTAGTATTGCTACTTCAGTCCCAGTCACCTCAATCCCTGCTTTGACACTTCCTAGGCTTTAGGAAGAGTCTAGACCCCTATCCCCTTCGTCATCTATTGCTCCTGTACCCCAGGAGTATCCTGCATCATCGTCTGCATCACCCTGTTGGTGTAGATCCCCTTCTCCCCTCCTCAGCACATTGTCATATCCATACTTTTCCCAGTCACAACTCTGGTCTAACCCTGGCCCGCCTGACCACTCCTTAGGCATAGACGCAACTCCGGATCTAGTCCGGCCATCTCCAGCCCCATAGCTGCACTCCAGCCCAACTCCGGTCACTATGTCCATCTCCACCTCGGGACTAACCCCTGTCTTCCTCTAGACACATCTGCGGTCTAACTCCACCATGTCGAACCTGTACCTACCACTTGTCGCTACTCCGGTTTCAGTCCAGCCACTCCCTTGATCTTGTCTGCAACATAGCCCAACTCCAGCTGGTACATCCAACTCCGGCTCAGGTCTGCTCCTGTTCCGCTCCGCTTCCCCTGATAGGTCCACCAATGGCCTTGGACATTTCCATGTCCAACTCCAGACCTTCCTCCGGCTACTCCGCCCTTCCTCCAGTCGTACACTCCCTCTGCTCTTGCACTTCCTCCAGTCCCACTTCCTCCGGTCCCACTTCCTCCGGTCCTGGACATCACTCTGGACTTAACATTAGTTAAGTCCACCTCCAACCCTTACCTGTCCTCTTCCAACCTAGTTCCCTTTACTTCACTGTCCCTGCTTTTCCTCTGTCGTCCCTGTATCTCTAGTTCCCCGTGTCTGCTCCCGCTCCGGTTTATTTTCCTGTACCTGCTTTATTTTCCTGTCCATTTCTGCTCCATCCCTTGTCCCAACTAAGGTGTTTACTTGTCACTGTATATACTCACCCTAGTTCTCATTTACTATATAAACTACTATACTCCGGCCTAGTAGTTTCCTTAGATCAAATCTCGACTAAGATACTCCCCACTCTGTACTACCCACCATGCTCTCCTAATCCCATCTTGTTCTCCTGAACTCCGGCCAACTCCAGCCTCCGTCCTATCTCGTCCCCTTGGTCCTATGTCCGATCCTAGCAAGTCTCCTACTTGCACGAGGGCAAAAGCCAACTCTGTCCCAGACTCGACGCTAGACCTCTCAGGACTTATCCCACCTCTGGGATGTCCTTCGCTCCACACAAGCTGCACTCAACTCCGGACCACTTTCCCGCGGTCCAGATTTACTCCGCAAAAACCTGGACTTACTCCCTGTGCTCCTCTAGTGCCCGGACTTCGTTCATTTGACCTGGACTTGACTCTCTGCACTAACTAGCACCCACTAGTGTCTGGACTTACCTCCTCATTAGTTCTCTGCACCTCTGGACCTCCTAGTAAGATCGTCGAGGAGAACCGGTCTTGACACACATCCTCTCTGGACACCATGGAGGTAAACCACCACTCACACATTTTTGTAGTCCTTTGTTGGCGTTGTGTTTGGGTTATTACTCCAACCCAAATCCACACTTTGACTCACAGTGGTTGCATATGAGCCTCTGCAGGCGGTCGTGTATTATCCATAGAATCAGAGGGTTGTGTGCTGGCCACCATGGCTGACCGCTGGTCACACTGCTTGGGAGATGGTTCCTTGCATTTCACCAAGGCCGTCCCCTGTCCAGGGCCTTGGTGTGGAGCAGACTCCTCGTCTGACGAGATGTCGATCAGCAGTGGGGAGGTTGGGATGCAATGGGTTCTCCACTTCTTTCCAGTTACTCGGGCAACTTGCTTGCCCTTTGATGTCTTAATGCATGGTAGCTCTTTGCTGGACTCATCAGCAGTAATTCTCTTGGCCTTTCAAGAAGGTAGTCTTCAGCTTATGTTTGTGGGATGTGGTGGCCTGGTCATACTTGAACTCCTGTTAGAACCATTTCCTCCGACGAACTCCGACGCAAGCGGAGTTAAGTACGAAGGGTTGTCGACGACAGGCGGAGGAGATGCAGAAGGGTTTGAGGACTTGGCTTCAGCGTATGTGCTGCGCCCTTGCGATACCTGCGTCCTCGTATTTCGGAGGACTAAGGGACAGAGAGACGGAGGTCCGACGGAGGTCGGAGTTGCCAGAAGGCAGAGGAGAACAGAGGAGAGTTCACGGGAGGTATTCAAGCTGATATTCGAACTGAGGGACAATCCCCTCAGCGTGCGGAGTACTTATACTTTACATCGGGAATGTACAGTAACCGAGAAGCGGAGGGAAACATAGCGAGACGTAGGTAAGAGTCTGCGGATGACAAACGGATGAGTAACATACATGGAACGGAGATCAGTGATAAGCGCAACGGATCAAAAGGTTAACGGATCACAGCTATGAGTAATCATATCTAATCTAAAACGGGAACAAAGGAAACAGGAACAGGGACGGAACAGAAGCATACGATAACCGGAGGCATAGGCGTGGAACTATATACCAAAAGGAGACGGAGCGTCAATAGTCGGAGCGGAGATGGATACATAGCGTCGGAGGAGTGCGATTACGATCGGACTTGAGTTTACAACAGACTAGAGGCCTTGCGGAGTCACGAGGCGTCACGCGGTCGTGACAGTATCCCCCCTTCAGGGCCTGAACCCTTGAGGGCCTTTGTGCGTGTGGACTTCGCGATTTTGGCATTGTTCTGCTGAGATAAGCTTTTGATCGGAGTTCGGAATTTACTGTGGGCGCATATAAGAGTGCGACGCATGTTGTCCGCATTGTTCAAACACCTTGTCCTTTTACCACAACATGGCTTCCCAACACACCACACCCATCCCCGCCGAGAACCAGGAACGCGACTGGAAGGAAGCGGAAGACCACAAGCTGGTCACCGACTCTGAAGACGACGAGGCCGACGCAACGGCGAAGTTCGTGGAGCGCGAGCGGAGAGAAGTAGCGAGGAAGGCGGCGGAAGCAGAGCAGCGACGAAAGGTAGAGGAGGCGCGAGCGGAAGTGCAGAGGAGGAAGGAGGTGCGTGGCGAACGCACTGTTCGCAAGGTAGTACTGACGCGAAGGCGACATGGCAGGCACGCAGGGCCGAAGAGGCTCGCAAAGCGGAGGAGGCGAGAGCAGAGGCGGCGCACAAGGCGGAAGAAGAGGCGAAGGTGGAAGCAGCGCGTAAAGCGGAGGAGGAACGGAAGGCAGAGGAAGAGCAAGAGCGCGAGAAGCGGATCAAGGCGCTGCAAGAGGCACACATAGAGCGACAAAGGCGGGAATTCGAGACGCGGAAGGCGCTGGAGCAGCAGCGGCGGTTACAGGCGCGAGCGGAGTCTATCGCGGCTACACAAGGTAGCGGAGAGGTGACGATGGCGGCGCCAACAGTGACGACAGCGGTGAGGCGTTCTGCCTGCGTGAGGTGCCGGGAACACCTCAACAACCCGATCGGGTGTGTGGCTCAGGCGAGCTCGAAGGCGACGGCCTGTGCACGCTGCCAGGCTGCACGCAAATCGTGCTTGTGGAGCACGGCAGGGAAGGCTGCGGAGGCGTCGACACCAGCGGGGAGCGCGACGGAGGGAAGTGGGAAGCCGGTGGAGAAGTGCGCGACGAAGAGGAGGTCGAGGACCGCGATGAACACGTCGCCAAGGGGCGGAGAGAAGCGCAAGAAGACCCGTACGACGACGGAGGAGGGGGAAGACGAAGAGGAGATGTTTGGGGTCCCGAAGGCGATGGCGGAGGAGCAGCGCGACGCACTGGGTATGCTTACCCAGTCGCTAGCGCAGCTGTCGGAGCGCTTGGCAGCCTCCGAGGCGCGGGAGATCGAGCGAGAGCGCTTGGCGCTCGAAAGGAGGCGGTCGGCGAGGGAGGACGAGAGGGTGGAGATGGAGAGGGCTCGATTGGAGATCGAGCAACAGCGGGCGGAGGACATGTGGCGCCTTGGCACGTTGGTGCGGGCGCCCTTTGTCCAAGGGTCGTCGACAGGGTCGACGCGGAGGGAGTTGGAGGCGGCGAAGGCGACCGAGGTCGAGAAGGGAGCGGAGGCGGACGATGAAGATGGTATGGCCGACGCGGAGGGAGAGGACGACTGACGGACTAACTGCATATATATATTTTTTTGCTTTTGTACTACCGTTTTTGTTATTTGAATGGAGTATTTTTGCGGATTTGTAAGATATCGGAGTGAGTTCGGAGGTGGCAGGATGATTTAGGCGGACTTGTGCGGACCAGGTTTGCCTGGGTACTTGTGATGGAAATCTTCGACGAGCTCCGACGCATGGTCGAGCTCAGTGGCAAGGAGCCACGATGTTTCTTCATCTGTACCGGCGTAGCCAGCCCAGCGGACTAAGTAGAGGAGTTGGCAGTGGCGTCTTCTGCGGTCGATCTTGGAGTCTAAGATTTCTTCGACTTCGTATTCGACTTCTCCGTCGACTTCGATCGGAGGTGGCGGAGATTGGACGCGATTGGGAATACTGCTTTGGTGGGAGGTCTCGAGTTGAGACACGTGGAATACTGGGTGCACGGACTTCATGGTGTCGGGGAGTCGGAGCGTGAAGGAGAGCGATCCAGGTTTGGCTATTATTTCGAAGGGTCCGAAATTCTTGTTGGAGAGCTTCTTGGAGGGGCGCGTAGACCTGAAATACTTCGCTTTCACATAGACTTCATCACCTATTTTAAAATCCGGCGGAGTTGATCTTTTCGCATCTGCGGGCCCTTGGTAGCGCTGTTGCGCAAGGGCCATCTCAGAGCGGAGAAACTCATGGAGTTCCTTGAGGTCGGAGGTGTATTCTTGAGCGCGGGAGGAACTGAGGCCCAAGTCGGAGTTGACTGCGATGTCAGGGTGGTAGCCTTTATTAGCGAAGAAGGGCGAGACACCAGTGGTTGCGCTAGGGGAGTTATTAAACGCGAACTCCGCAAGTGGGAGGAGTTCGGCCCAGTTGTCTTGTTGATAATTGCAGTAGATTCAGAGGTACTGCTCGAGTGTTTGGTTCGTCCGCTCGGTTTGACCATCTCCTTCTGGGTGATAGCCAGAGGTGAAATGTAAGGTCATTCCGAGTGCTTTTCCGAGTGATCGGAAGAAGTGAGAGACGAACTCCGAACCTCTGTCGGAGGTGACATGGGTGGGTACTCTGTGTTTGGAAAACACATGCGCGACGAAAAGCTTGGCAAGCTCAGGGGAAGTGATGGTGTCGTAGGTCGGAATGAATATTCCTTGCTTCGAGAGGCGATCCATGACGACTAGGATGGAGGTGAATCCATCGGAAGAAGGTAGTTGCTCGATGAAGTCCATGGATATGGAATGCCATGGGCGAGCGGGGATCGGGAGTTGTTTTAGTAGGCCGTAGGGTCTGTGCCTAGGGACCTTAGCACGTCCGCAGGATGTGCAGGAACTTACGTAGTCTTTTACGAAGGTGCGGACACCTGGCCAGGTATATTCCCGGCAGACTAGTTCCAAAGTGCGGTTCTGGCCGAAGTGGCCGGAGAGCGGATGGTCGTGCTTGTAGCGGAGGACTCTGAGGCGGAGGTCGTTGGTGTCCAGCACGTAGATCCTATCATCAGCCAGCGGAGTCCGTTGACCACCGAGAATCGGATGAGTCGGACTTGTGACTGAGCGCGACGGGATCAGAGGGGAGAGCTGCGAGGATGTCTTTGTGGAGTTGTTCCACGTCGACGAGGATGGCAGCGCGGATTGCCGGAGTGAGGAGAATGGTTGCCCTGAGGGAGGACGCGAGTTGTTCTTGGGTGAACATGGGTCGGAGGTTGTGTGGGTTGACCCGAGCGTAGTCCCTATCCCCCTCTTTTGGGTAGACGTCCCAGCGTCGAGTGAGGGCATCGGGTTTAGCTCCGAGGCGTCCAGGGCGGAAGCGGATGGCGAGGTTGAACTGGGAGAGATACTCCGACCAGCGGGCTTGACGCCGAGTCAAGACCTTGGAGCTGGAGAAATACTCCAAATTCTTGTGGTCAGTGACCACGTCGACCGGAGTGGCGGAGCCCTCAAGGTAGTGTCGCCAGTGCTTGAAGGCCTCGAAGATGGCCAAAAGCTCCTTGTCATGGGTGTCATAGTTGAGCTCAGGGGCGGACAGAGTCCGCGAATAGTATGCGACAGGACGGAGGACCTCGTCGGAGCCAGTGATGGAAAGGATTCCAGCAATGGCGTAGTCCGAAGCATCGGTCTCCACAGTCAGCGGAGCGTCAGGGACCCAGTGGGTAAGGATAGGAGCGGAGGTGAAGGCCTTCTTCAGGAGGTTAAAGGCGGAGCGACAGTCCTCACCAAAATTCCAAGGAATGTTTTTGCGGGTAAGCCGCGTGAGAGGTACGACGATGTCGGAGTAGTTGAAGATGAAACGACAGTAGAAATTCGCAAAACCGAGGAAGGACTGGATGTCCTTCACCTTGCGGGGTTCTGGCCAGTCGGAGATGGCTTTGACTTTGTCGGCGGACATGGAAAGGCCATCGGGGGAGAGGCAGAAGCCCAGGTATTCGGTGGAGGTGGTATGGAATTCGCACTTCTCTGGCTTAGCAAAGAGATTATGCTTGCGGAGGCGTCGGAGGACTTCGCGGACATGCTGTTGATGCGATTCAATGTCTTCGGAGTAGATAAGGATGTCGTCTAGGTAGACGACAACACAGACATCAAGCATGTCGGAGAGAATGCTGTTAACAAATCACTGGAAAGCCGCGGGAGCATTGGTCAAGCCGAAAGGCATGACATTCCACTCGAAGGAACCATACCGCGTGCGAAACGCGGTCTTCCATTCATCCCCTTCAGCGATGCAGACCAAGTGATACGCGTGGCGGAGATCGATCTTTGAGTAGATCTTTGCCTTGCTGGGGGAATTGAGGAGGTCGGAGATGAGAGGGAGTGGGTAGCGGTCTTTCTTTGATATTTTGTTCAGTCCTCTGTAGTCAACGCAGAGGCAGAGTGATCCATCCTTTTTGCGTACGAACAGGACAGGAGCTCCATGAGCGGAGGTCGACTGTCGAATGAAGCCGTAGGAGAGGTGCTCGTCGATGAATGTGTGGAGCGCCCCTAATTCAGTCTGTGAAAGGGAGTACACAGTACCCAGTGGAGGGCTTGCGCCTTCCTCCAAATCGATTCGGAGATCATACTCGTGATGCGGAGCGAGCGTGGTAGCTTTTGCCTTGCTGAAGACGTCAGCGAAGTCATGGTAGACTTCTGGCACAGTGGAGAGATTGGGAGAATCGACAGGAGTGGCAGCGGAGGCTGAGCGGAGCTTCGCGTCTTCTGGGTGGATGTACAATGTGAAGTTGGTAGATCCCGTGAGTTTGCAAGCGCGCGCGAATGCAGCAGCGCCTATCAGCGAAACATAGGGAGCGGTCAACTGAGGCGAGTCGGAGTCAGAGGGCGGAGATGAGTCCTCTGGTGGCGGAGCCGTGGAGGCAGTCGCAGAGGCGGACTCGACAGAAGGAGGTACCGGGGATGCAGGCATTCGCAGTGTGCCTTTATGGAATTCGATGTGACCCAAAACCCAGTCAATCAACGGATTGTAGTGGGTGAGCCAGCTGTGTCCGAGGACCAGCACGCAGGAGGAATCCAGCGGAGTTACGTAGAAAGTTTCGGAGTTGACTTCGCCTGTGGAGAACTGAATGTCGAGTTTGATGGCTTTGGTAATGAAGGTGCTCGTAGAACCGTCTAGGAGGCGGAGTTCAAGGGGAGTGATTGCGTAGGTTTCAAGAGAGTGTTTATTAACAAATTTGCTATCTATGAAACAGTGGCTAGAGCCAGAGTCAACGAGAGCGGAAACAGGAGGAATAACGACAGTGGACGTAATCGTGATGGAGGGCATAAGGGAGTTGGGATCGGAGAGAGCGGACGCGTTGAGGCGTAACTCCGTAGGTGCACAGTCGGAGTCAACGCAACCCCCAGTTTGTGCGGAGTTCTGGGAGCTGCTGTCTAATTTTTTGACTCCGCAGCAGCGGGAGTCACGGCCTTGGCAGCGCGGGCCTTGGCCTTAGAGCTCTTGGAGGTGGACTTTGGACAGTCCCTGGCCATGTGGCCTGGCTGTCCGCAGAACATGCAGAGCTTGTCCTTGATGCGCCGCTGGCGCTCTTCCTCGGTCAACTTGCCATCCTTTCCAAGATGGGCAGGGGTTTCGGAGGAGGCGGGTTTGGCGCCGGAGGAGCTCTTCGACTTGTCGGAGCTCTTGTTCTTGTTGTCCTTCTCCTTGGTTTTACCCTTGGAGTTGGACGAGGCGGAGGAGGTGCCTTTGGAGGCGGAGTTGGACGACGAGGAGGTGGAGGTCTTGCTTTGGCGCGCAACTTCAGATTTGCGCTCCCAGTACCTGGCGTCGATGGTCTGCGCGAGAGTGCGATAACCATCAAGGGTGCGGGGCTTGCCAACGCGAGAGATTTCGTCCTTGATGCGGTCGGGGAGACCGCTGTAGAAAATGTGGCGGAGGGCGCCATCGCCGTAGCCGCGGACTTGGCCAGCGAGGCAGTTGAACTCAACCACGTACTTGTTGATCTTTTGTCCTTCTTTCATGGACAGGTTGTCCAACTGATGTTCGGCGTCTCCGACGGGATCGTGCGGGCCGAAGTTGGACTTTAGTTCGGAGACGAACTGGGCGTAGCTGTCCATCCATAGCGGACGGGCGCGTGGGTTGGCGGAGTTGAGTAGGTCCAGTTCGAACCACTCAAGGGCCATGCCCTTTAGGTAAGACTGCGCGAAGGTGACCCTTGCGCGGTCGGAGGCGAAAGCCTTGGGGCGATCCTGAAAGTTCAGTTCGCACTGAACAAGGAAAGCGCGGAGTTTGCGCGGATCGGTTCCGTCGAACGTGTCAGGTTCGCGGACTTTGGTGCGACCAGAAGAGGAGTCGCGGTCGGCAGATGCCGTAGCGACCTTGGTCAGTGCTTGGACCGCTTGTGCAAACAGCAACAATGGGTCCGGGGTCGGAGTTGAAGCGGAAGGGGTAGGGGAGTCTGGTAGCGGGATGTCTGGCGGGTTGGGGGACGGCGGGTTACTACCTCCGCCATCACCGCCATCATTACCAGGGTAGCCATCGCCGTAGATGTCCAAGACGTTGTCAAAACGACGTGTGGAGTAAACTCCAGAGTCGTTGGGGCGGCGGGCAGCAGGGGTCGGAGTAGTTGGGTCGGGGGTGGGGCCCCCAGGCGGAGTATTGCGATTGGAGAAGGAGAGGAACTCTCCTTCCTCGACCAAATCGTTGCGGGAAGTAGAGGGCGCATTGAGCGCCTCTTGGCGCTCTTCAAGCACACGAGACTGAGCACGGGTAGTGATTATTGATCGACTAGTCATGGTTGAGAAGTAATTAGCAGGTGTGCAAGAGTGAGTTCGAATATACTGTTAGAACCGTTTCCCCCGACGAACTCCGACGCAAGCGGAGTTAAGTACGAAGGGTTGTCGACGACAGGCGGAGGAGATGCGGAAGGGTTTGAGGACTTGGCTTCAGCGTATGTGCTGCGCCCTTGCGATACCTGCGTCCTCGTATTTCGGAGGACTAAGGGACAGAGAGACGGAGGTCCGACGGAGGTCGGAGTTGCCAGAAGGCAGAGGAGAACAGAGGAGAGTTCGCGGGAGGTATTCAAGCTGATATTCGAACTGAGGGACAATCCCCTCAGCGTGCGGAGTACTTATACTTTACATCGGGAATGTACAGTAACCGAGAAGCGGAGGGAAACATAGCGGAGACGTAGGTAAGAGTCTGCGGATGACAAACGGATGAGTAACATACACGGAACGGAGATCAGTGATAAGCGCAACGGATCAAAAGGTTAATGGATCACAGCTATGAGTAATCATATCTAATCTAAAACGGGAACAAAGGAAACAGGAACAGGGACGGAACGGAAGCATACGATAACCGGAGGCATAGGCGCGGAACTATATACCAAAAGGAGACGGAGCGTCAATAGTCGGAGCGGAGATGGATACATAGCGTCGGAGGAGTGCGATTACGATCGGACTTGAGTTTACAACAGACTAGAGGCCTTGCGGAGTCACGAGGCGTCACGCGGTTGTGACAGGTTGATGGAGTCCCAGTGACTCGCTGAAAAGACAACAAAGTGTTTGGGTGGCTGCTCCCTCAGATGAGGTGCATTCGACCCAGGAGCTTCTGGAGGTCAGGCAAGGCTCCCAAGGACTGGGGAGACTAAGAGACGTAGGGAGAGTAGAGGTGTTCAGTCACTCCAGGACTGAGCTCAAACATATACAGAGGAAAGAGGGAGATTGCTTAGTAAGCTAATACAAGCCTACATAAGCTAAGGTAGAGAGTCCAGTGTCAGTACTACTACCAGCAACTCTACACACCTAGAGACAGGACAGTCTCTACATCGCTCACCTTCAGGAAGGTGAGCCAACTCCCATTCCATATTCTTGACAAAATATTTTGAGTAAGCATTCCATAGGTTCACTGCAGTGGCATGGGACTGTAGGCGGATGTAGCGGTCAAATACTTGATGAAAAGGCATCTTCATGTGAGACACTATTTGGCTAAACATCTCATCAATCTCATCAAAGCCTTCACTAAGAATTGCCATGACTGAGTCAGGAACACGTCCAACTACAGATTCCTGACTGCCCTTTTCAGAGACGACTGCTCCACTACTGTTGGCGGAGTTAAGTGCAGTCAGGATGCCAGGAGGTGTGTGGCTTGGGCCTGGGGTTGGTGAGAGGGTGTAAGGCAACTGGTAGAACCAGTGAGACGAGACAGCAAAAGAACAATCCACCGTACATACCATATCCACTGGCTCAAAGCCCAACTTGTCAAGAGCAGCAGAAGGCGTGAGACCCAGTTTAGTAGCCTGGCGTGATGGTGACACAGAGGGGTTGGTACTAGATCCTCTGGAGAGGGTCCCTCAATGCTCTGCTGCAGGCTCCTCCGTCACAGTGACTGCACTCTTCATCACTGGTTCCTGTGGTGGAACTGATGAGACGAGACAAAGAACAACCCACTTTACATACTGTATCCACTGGCTCAAAGCCCAGCTTGTTGAGAGCAGCAGAAGGCATGAGACCCAGATTAGTAGCCTGATGAGATGATGGCACAGAGGGGCGGTGTGCACCTAAGTGAGGGAAGAGGTCAGAACAACCAACAACCAACACCAAATGACAGCAATATGCGAGTGGTGGTCTTCCTTTGTGTATCTGGTATTTAATCTCCTCAGGGGGATGTGCTGCACGCCTTCAGGCAGGATGCAGGAGGGAAGGGAAGGGCTTCTGATGGGGATGATATGCGACTAGGGATGGTATTGACTCCTCTTCAGCCTACCACAGTGGTTAGGAAGAGTCCTGGGATTGAAGAGCGATGATAGAACAGCAACAGGGGTGTAACAGCAGTGACAGGACAACAGGGAAGCAAGGGGACAGTTCCTGCTTCAAGAATGTGATGAACAGTGATGGGATGGAGTGGACAGAGATGCTAGACTGCGCTTCAGCCTAGAGAAATGATCAGATACAAGATATATCTGATAAACAGCAATATAGGAGCTTTAGGCCAGCACTGGGTGACCTACAAGTCCAAAGACAGAGATAGAGCTTATAGACAGTGAGGGAGAGTGAATGTGGTCGCTTTATTGAGGGGGAAGCAGACACTTCCTTGCAGCCTTTGGCTGCTGGTTTATATACAGGAGGGGCTGTGGTCCTGTAAGCACAAATGACTAAGCTTGGTAAGAGATTGGTAAGCAATTGATAAGCAGTGTAATCAGGCTGAGTCATTGATGGGGAGAGCCTGAACAAGCTGCTGAGCCAAGGGAAAGAGCAAAAACATAGGTAAAAAGGGGTGCATAACCAAGAATATGGAAAAATCATTGCATGGGGCCCAAAAGAGAGGGGGGGAAAGCATGGGATGAATAGTGTTGAAGTCGCACATGCACCCGGCGTAAACCGTTGACGAAGTGCGCACAAGACTGCAACCCATATTAGTGTAGACTTAGTAATAGTCCTCTTTAGAGTAGATGTTACATGTCACACGTCACATGTCACAGTCACATGTCACACTATTTGTTGTATATAAACAGCATCCACCGCTTATATAATATAACAGCTCTTAACCAGCTACCGCTACCATCTCAGGTTGTGCACTCCACCCAACAGGTGAGTTGGAGTAGCAGTTCCTCTACGTATATAGGTATTGCTTCAACAGGTTATGAGCCCTGTGAGCGCACTGTGTGCAGCAATGCACCAGGCAGTGCTCCAGCTCCCTGAGCGTCGCTTTAACTAGCTTGACGCTGTGGACCACAGTGAGCTCCTAGCTGAGCCCCTGCACAGCCACAAGGCGAAGTCGGTCGATGACTTGCGCCAGACAGTGAGCTCCTAGTTGAGCACCTGTACTGCCACAGGCGAAGTTCGTCGATGACTTGCGCCAACCATGGCGAACATCGTCGACGACTTGCACTGGCATGACTTAGTCATGAGTTAGCTGTTGACAGAAGTGCTTTCACTAGCACTCAGGTGTTTTCTTCTTTTCTTGCTTGTCTGTTGTCACATTCATTTGCTGACTCCGTTGACTCCCAACAGAACATCACCATGTCCAGCGCTCTTGACAAGATGGTCCCCGTGTTCACTGGCTCCAACTGGCAGCAGTGGCACACCTCTATGCAGGCCTACCTCCGGGCACAAGGCCAATGGTACGTTTACTCAACGATGCAACCCGCCGCCGGTCACGATGACCGAAAGGAGTGGGACGACAACACCGAGAGAGCGCTCGGTAACATCACCTTGCGCCTCGCCCCCTCCATCCAGGTTGCCGTCTCGAACCTTGACAATGTTAAGGACGTCTGGGACCACCTCAAGAAGAACTTCGGCGCCCCCAGTATCGGCTCCGCCTATGCCGAGCTTAGCAAGCTCCTGGCGACTACCATTCCCGCTGGCTCCCATCCCGCTCCTGCCATCACCAAGGTGCTTAGTCACTTTGCATACCTCAAAGACGCCGGCTTCGAGTTCCCTGCCCCCGTGCAGGCAATGATCATTCTGTGTAAGCTCCCTCCTACTATGGAGGTCATAGCTCAGATTCTTAGCCAAACGTCGCCAGACGAGATCAAAAACCTCAAGCCTGACAGGATTGTCAAGGCTGCCACGCTCTCATTCGAGCAGAAAGGCGCCTCTTCACGCGCCGGTGGTAAGGGCCCCCAGGCCAACAAGCTTAGCGCTGTGAAGTGCAAGCCGGCTGACCCAAAGTTCGCCCAGCAGCAGCAGCAGCCTCAGAGGCAGCAGCAGCAGCAAGGCGTGTCCAACGGCGGTACGAGCGGAAACGCTCCTGCCCAAGGACAGGGAGGCCGCACTCGACGTGGCGGCAAGAAGGCTCGCGCTCGCCGCGAGAACGCCCAACAAGCCGCCTTCACCACATATGTCCACTACGATGGACCAGAGCCCACTGTCGACCCTCACGCCTTGGCCCACACTCCCGGTGCTGCCCACTACGGCCCCCCCGCTTTTGATAATACTATTCGGGCCTTCGACCTGGCACACCGCTTGGGGGTAGAGCCCTCCTGCCAAACCATCCGCACCCTCGACCAAGTTGTGTCGTTGGCGAGTGCAAACCTGGACCAGCCCGAGGCCGGTCCCTCCTCGCTGAAGTGCCCTCGTCTTGAGGAGTGCATCACTATGTATGAGGAGGATGCCATCTCCCTTGGGGATGATGAACCATTCGCCCACGAGCCCTTCACCGACAACGAGTTCGACGAAATCGACGCGATGGTCCTCGACCGCTACAACGCAATGTCAATGGCGATGGGCGCGGAGGCCAGCCTCTTCAGGCAAGTACCTTCTGCACGCGTGCTGACCGACACTGACACGCTCCCTTTACATGTGCGCTTTACGCCAGCACTGTATATAGCGAGCAGTAACTACAATTTGTCGTGTCGTGTCTCAAGTAATGCATATATTTGTTCGTGTTCGAATAATGCACGCTGTGCTGGCTGTAAGGGAAAAACGGTTGATGATAGCGAATTATCTGGTGCCTTCTGGCTCCTAGACTCTGGCGCATCATGCCACTTTACTGGTGACATAGGTGATTTCGCCTCCTATAATGCGCTAAAGCGAGCACACTATGCCAAAACGGCTAATGGTGTAGCACTGATTGCTGGCATTGGCACGGTATTACTCCGGTGCCTAGACCACAACTCTGGAGATGAGAAAGTCATTACACTCACCCAAGTGCTCCATATGCCAGGTGCTACTGCACACCTTATTTCTATGGGCGAAATGCTCCAGCATAACTATAAAGTCACTGGCGATAAGCGAGGCATTAGCCTTATTCATAAAGCTGAACGCCTATGGTTTGGGCCAGACCCAGAAGACGATCGCAACGTCATTTTCGGGATTAGATCTATCCCGATAATTAGATCTAACTATATTGCCTCCGTGAGCAAAGTCGATTACGACATTATGCACCGGAGATTCGGGCACCCCTCAAAGGAAGTACTCCGACACGCACAAAAACATACGCAGCACTTCCCGGAGATCCACTTTCCTACTGAGGATTGTGTCTGCCCTGGATGTGCTCTTGGCAAGATGCCCAATCGAGTTTTCCCAGAGAACGAAAAACATGCTTCTAAGCCCTTCGAGCTAGTGCATTCTGATCTCAAATCCTTCCCGGTTACGTCGTACCGGAAGTTCAAATATGTTATCACCTTCTACGACGACTATACCTCTCACGCCTGGACTATGCCTCTTCGCTCCAAAGCTGCAGCAATTACGGCTGCCAAAGATTTCCTCGAAATGGTGCGAGTCCAACATGATATGCACGTCGTTGGATGGATGTCCGATGCCGGCAGAGAGTATAAATCTGATCTATTTGATCGAGCACTCCTTGAGAAAGGAATTAAAATATATCAAAGTGCTCCAAGAACCCCTATGCAGAATGGCCGCGCTGAGCGTTTAGGGCGCACTCTCATGGATAAAGCTGAGTCTATGCGGCATCAAGCCTGCATTCCTGACTCCTGGTGGGAATTTGTGTTCGCTCACGCAACCCACATTTACAACCGTACTCCGGTAGCTCGCCTGCGATGGCGCACCCCCCACAAAATGCTTAAGGGGGAGATGCCTAACATCAACCACCTACGTGTATTTGGCTGCGGAGCCTTTGTCTACCTCCCAGCCTCGGCTCGAGCAAATAAGATGGCTCCCAAGTCGGAGCTTATGACCTATGTCGGTGTTGCCCCTGGCAATGAGTGCAACTTTTTGTTTATGCACTCCACCAATGCAGTATTTACCGCTACTCACGCCGTTTTTGACGAGCGCCACTTCCCTCGCTGCCCCAAAAACAGGCGCGAACCTCTCGAGAACCCTTTCGGAAGGGCAAATCCGAAACCAGCCACTGATCGACCAGGGAATCCCCCTGATGATACCGACAGTGATGACGATGTGGAACACGACCATGGCTACCCACATCCCCAAGCGCAGGATGACGATCCAAAGCGCGAGGACCCTGAGGCTCCTGAGGAAGAGCCTAATCAAATAAATCCTCCCCATACGCCATCTCCAGTGCCTCCACTGGCACCGAGAACACCTTCACTGGCGAGAAATCTGCCACCTCCGGCACCGCAGCGCCCTGGCCGAGCTGAATGCCGCCAAAATGTGCCACGACCTCCTGCACTGAACATCCCTGCCCGCCCCCAACGTGAACGTAGAGCGCCATTGCGCCCCGGTAACGTGTATGGTGAGTGGCGACATCCCGTTGAGCAACTCCGGGATATTGAAAGTGCCTCTCGATGGCAAGAAACTGTGGGTGAGGTCCCTAGACCCCCACAACCGGACACACCAGACCATGTTCCTGGTGGTTTCCCCGACACCTCTGCAACGCCCAGTGAGGAAGATGTGCAAAAGATGTGCGAGGAAGGGGGAGCAAACCTAGTCCGTTATCTGATGGGCAAAGCCCTCGAAACCCGCGAGCCTCAATATGAGAGCGTCCGCAACTGGTCCTACAAGGACATCGCTCGCTTACCCCAAGCTGAGCAGAAACTCTGGCGACTTGCTTGCCAAGAAGAGCTCGACATGCTGTGAAAGCACAAAGTCTTTGAGCTAGTTGACCGTCCCCGAGACCGGAAGGTCATAAAGAATTGATGGGTCTTCAACGTGAAGTCGGATGGCCGCAAGAAAGCCCGCTTAGTAGCGAAAGGCTTCTCCCAGGTCGAGGGTTTAGATTTTGACCAGGTCTTCTCACCAGTCATGCACTTTGAAACAGTGTGCCTCATGCTTGCGCTTGCTGCACTTGAAAACTGGTACATTACTGGACTCGACGTTCGGAGCGCCTACTTGTATGGCAAGCTCGACGAAGAGATCTATATGGAACAACCCGAAGGGTTTGCAGTTCCCGGGCAAGAGCGCAAAGTGCTCCGCCTCTGGCGTGCCCTCTATGGCCTCGAACAGGCCGGCCTAGCTTGGTGGCGCACACTCGATGAGTCTCTCAAGGAACTCGGGTTTGAGCGCCTTAAATCTGAAGCAGGCATTTTCTTCTACAAGAAGAAAGGCACCAACATCGTCATTGGGATTATCTACGTTGACGACGCACTATTCTGCGGCCCTAACAAGGCTGTTGTTGATGCCATTAAAGCGCAGTTCATGCGCAAATGGGAGTGCAGAGACCTTGGAGAACCTAAAGAGTTCCTCCGAATGCGAATCACTCGCAAAGGTCGTGCTATCCACCTGGATCAATGCGCGTACCTACAAAAGGTCATTGAACGCTGCGGCATGCTCAATGCAAAGTCCGCAAGCACCCCACTGCTGGCTGGCTACTATGCCGCCAAAAATACAGAGCCTGTTGATGCAGAACTCCACTCCCGTTTCCAGATGGTTATTGGGTCCCTTCTGTACCTTATGTTAGGCACTAGGCCCGACATTGCCTTTGCAGTCACCCACCTCTCACGCCATGCCGCGAATCCATCCCAGGACCACCTATCCAAAGTGCTTTATATTTGTCGCTACTTGATTGGTACACCTAATTACTCCCTAGTGTACAATGGTGGATCCGGTGCTGGCCTGATTGCATGCACGGACTCAGATTGGGGATCAGACCCTACCTCTCGCCTCTCGCAGACAGGTTTTTACCTGAAACTTGCAGATGGCTTGATCAGTTGGACTTCTCGTGTGCAGAAGACTATTGCATACTCGTCCACTGAGGCTGAATACATGGCTCTGAGCGATTGCGCTCGCCAAGTTACCTGGATTCGAAGTTTGCTCGGTGAGCTCAGCTATAAGCTGAAAGCTATCCTGATTTGCGGTGATAATCAGGGGTCCATATTCATGGCATCCAACCCTGTAACGGAGCCTCACTCCAAGCACATCGACATCCGCTACCACAGAATCCACGAGTCAGTCGCGAAGGGTAACGTGGAACTATTCTTCATTGATGGTGCTGAGAATCCCGCTGATCTGCTCACCAAGAACTTACCATGCGAGAAATTTGCGAAGTTCAGAGCTCAACTAGGCTTACAATTTCCCTCTGGCAGAATCTAGCACCTTATTCGCTGAAGTGCTCTACGTGCAGCACAGCGAGGGGGAGTGTTGAAGTCGCACGTGCACCCGGTGTAAACCATCGACAAAGTGCGCACAAGACTGCGACCCATATTAGTGTAGACTGAGTAATAGTCCTCTTTAGAGTAGATGTTACATGTCACACATCACACTATTTGTTGTATATAAACAGCGTCCACCACTTATATAATATAACAGCTCTTAACCAGCTACCGCTACCATCTCAGGTTGTGCACTCCACCCAACAGGTGAGTTGGAGTAGCAGTTCCTCTACGTATATAGGTATTGCTTCAACAAGTAGATCGAAGCTAAATGAGCATATGCAATGACATAATGCATATGAATCATAGGGGCATGAGTCATGAATTGATAAGCAGCATGATAAGCATGATTTGAAGGATGATTGGTAAGTGATTGGTAAGGGGAGTAATGGGGATTAGTAATGCCAAGAGGGGATGAATAATGCGCAGCAGAGTGAGTCAGAGTGAGCCAGAGTGAGCCAGAGTGACTCAGACAGAAGGGAAGCACAACCTGTGATTGATTGAACTTTAGATCTGGAGATGAGCTTCTGAAGCAGTGCCACTGATGGGAGTGGCTGGGGGATAATAAAAGAATTGATCCGACCAGAAGAGCAGTGTCAGGGGGCCTGGAATGACAAGTAGAGTCACAGCTGGTCACAGAGTGTCACAAATCCCTTGGATTGAGCTTCTGTAGAGCAAAAATGCGAAATTTGGTGCTCCCGAAGTGCAGTCTTCCCTTGAGCAGTAAGGGGAAGGTTCTGTACTCTATTAGGGCTCCTAAGAAGGGTTCTAGAGCACTGTTTCATTCGTGTTTGTTGTGGGATAGCAGGGAAGTGAAACGTGAATAGCAGATTCGACATGTCCATGGAAGCGAGATGAATGATAGAGGGAGATGGATGTGACAGGACTCTGGGATGAAAGGACCATATGCAGAGGACTCAGGAAACACAGATACGACCAGGTATGAATTTTCAAGTCTAACAATAGACTTGAGACGACCAAAATATGTGCGCAACGCAGGACTGACGAGGAGAACGCGCTGACTGAGAACAAGAGGGACTGAGGGAGCAGGCTGGGAAGATATGTACCAGACAGTACACAGGAGCTTAGGGAGAGGCTGTCCCAAGAGCAGGACATAGTTGAGGTCTGCTGCAATAGCAGAGAAACATTCCAGGGAAAATGTGGACTCCATAGTGAGTGATGAAGCAGGTGTCTGGATTGTGGGTGGAATATCTCCGTGGGAAATAAACAGATTGATGTCGGAACTTGACAGGCAGATAGACCATGGTCTAGGCTCCATGATGGTATAGTCACATGATTGATAGCTTCAAAAATGGCGGAGCTATTCAAAATATCGGAATGCCAGCACTGGGCACCTAAATTTGACATTTGGGCGCTAAAAATGATTCTTCCTTTTCTCCTTCATTTTTCTATCATTCCTTCTGCTTCTTTGGTTGTTCTGGTATGGGAGTTGGACTGCAGTAGGTTGCATTCCTTTCTCATACTGAAATGACCATCAATCCTTGGATTCTTGGTGGTTCTCGCGTGAGGGATGATTGCTGGACATCGGCAGTCATCTCTTGCTCCAGAATAGTCATTCTTGTGTGATAGATGGCTACAACGAGCTTGTATTCATTCCTCACATAAGGATAGTCTTGACTTTGCGTGATATGGATAGCGAGGGCTGTCTGTATCCCTCAAGTCAGGACTTGGCACTCTGCCATGGGTTCCTCCACTGGCGCTGTAGATGTCACACTGACTGACCATGGCCAGGGAGGCTGGGGGTGTTTCGCCACCAGCTTCTTGAGATGCCTCGTTTTCCACAGGTGGCATAGAATGACAAACAGATCCATCAGCGTGATGGTGTTGCAGAGTTGGCAGTCGATGACTAGTATGTCCCTGAACTTGATGAGGAAAAATAGATAAGGGATCTATGTTAGCAAATTTTGAGCACCAGAAATAATCATAACACACCCCATACCTTGTTCACAAACAAAAGTATCTGTGATACCGGAGCCAGGTGGTTGGATGGTTGTCAGTTGTTGAGCAACGTCATTGGAGGACATCTTCAGCTGCTGCATAAGTGGTTCTGAGAGAAATGGATTGTCATCACCAGTGTCCATCAGGGAAATTTTGAGGGAAAGATAATCCATTATAATCACCAAAGGGGGGTTGACAATGGATTATAATCCTATATCTATCATTATCAACCCCCCTTTGATGATTATAATAGATTATCTTTCCCTCAAAATTTCCCTGATGTCTGTGATCACTTGAGGCAGAGCAGCTTGAGTAACCAACTGGCTTCAGTGAAAGGTTGCATCCTGAACGAGACTGGTGTCTCATCCAGTGGTCTTGATCCTCAGGCACAAACACGTTGGTGTGACAATGACTGGCGCCAACAACTGTTGATGTCTGCCACCCAATTGTACATGAATGTAGTTATTGGAGGAAGAAGACATGTCATCAGGCTCAGTGAGTGGGTCTGTCTCTACAGAGCCTTCCTGGGTGGTGCTTTGTCTGTTATTTGATGGCATCTGTAAATATGTCAGTACTGTTAATTCATACTAAACAAAACCAGGCCTACCGACAACAGGATGCATGGGTGAGTGAAGTGGGATAAAGGAGAAACCGAGTTTCGAGGGCACGGCACAGAATAAATACAAGAACATTGTTCCATGAAGAAGATCAGCTTATATGATTGATTGAGCTTCATACAAATGAATGCAATGATTGAACAACCCGGTGCATGTAATGGTTGTTGGCATAAGAATGACACGAAAAGGAAAGAATGGACCAATCATGAGCCCTTAGAAGTAGTATGAGAGCGATATTTGATGGAGAAGAACAGTTCATCCATCATTTTGGATTCATGCTGATAAAACAAGTTAGAAATAAACCATAAAATGACCAACAATGATGATACATGATATGGTTGTTAGCATATACAAGCACTGATTGATGAAAGTTCCTCAGGACACGAAATGAAAGTAGGATAAGCACCATTTGTGACTGTGTGGGAGGAAGCGCCAAGGATAAGAACTGGGAGGGTTGAGTGAGAGCCTCCGAAGTGATGTGTGGGCATGCTTGCCACAGGATATCTGTGCAAAACAAAGTTGGAGGAGGACTGCACTTGTGAGTGAGCTCTGACCTGTTTGCCTTTCAGCCAACAGGGGAGTTGATGATGGGAATGGGAGCAGTGCACGATGTTGCTGGCATGTGCTGACTAATATAAGACATGTCACACCAATGTCTGAATGTCACACCAGGAGTTGGATCAGCCAATCAGGTAGCAGATAGTTGTCATACTGAATTTAAAACATGTCTGGTACTCAATGATCTCCATCTTCTGGGGATCAGAGTATTGTGAGATGGTTGTATAAGCTCCCTGCATCGACCGGCTGCAAAAAGAGACATAACAAACCTCAGATCTGTACAGAGCTGGCAGTACAGTCGATCAATGAGTCTATTGTAGTAACTAGTGGATCATATATTGCTCTGGTTTGGACCAGACTGAATGAAACAAGACCGACTCACCGGACACAATCACCTGGCTGGAACTTGCAAATATTGAGGTTTCATGGGCTGCAGAGCCAAATACCTTAATCTTGCTGAAAGGCAAGCCACAGAGCATGCATGGAAATCTCAATATGCAAAATCTCCTTGGTATGGTATACTATTGGTGACATTGTTATTGCTCACACATGTCCTAGGGCTAGGGAGAAGCAATAATGCCAGAACTCTAGGGCATATCAGAAGAAACACAGCCGACATCATGCAAGCAAGACTTCCCTACCATCAGACCAACCCCAATTCTCCACAGTCATTCCTTCTCTGCCCTTGTCCCTCGTATCACTCACTGCAATGCCATTGCCTACATCCAATCTCTTTCATGAAGCATTGTGTAGCGCAGATCTTTTGGACGAATCAGATCTTTATCTCTGGGAACAGGAGCCCCCATATGACTATCCCAAACCCTTTATGACAGTACAAGAGGTACGATACACTAAGAATCTAGTAGATGTTCTGTTGGTGCTGGAGGCTGGCAAAAGTGATCAAGGACGACTGGACACTGTGCTTTGCAAATGGAAAGGTTCAGGAGCTCATGGATGAGATAGTCGAAGGACTTGCTGTGTGCATCCACAGGTGGTCTATGGTAGCGTCATGCATCACAGAGGTGGAGGCTAACAGAAATATAGTGATGGCAGATTGCTGGTTGCATTGGCAGGCTCAAGAGATATTCACAGACATTGAGGAAGTAAAAGCACTCAAGAATGGAGAGAATCCTTATTGTACCTAACTAGCGGATGGGTACGGGAATACGGGCTATCAGAACTCATAAATAATAGCGGAATGTAGACATGTCACGTTCATGCAAGCCACTGATGTTGAACCCTCTTAGAATGGCGGCCATCTGCGCCAGAACCCAAAGACCACAATCGTGATCATTGCTTTGAATGCACTCAGTCTGCATATATCAGTGCTAAGACAATTGACATGAGGTGTGGTAACTTACAAGAACTGGCTGAGCAATCCATGCATCCAGGTCTCTTGTAGGTGCCATAACCCTCTCCGAGGTGATGCGCAACAAGCGGCTGACGAGTTTTTCAATGTCCTAAGTATACTTCAGCAATTTCACATCCAAAGGAAGGATCTATACTACCTGGATGTCCCTCTTCCAAGGTTTACGTCCCGTGAGGCTGTCAAAGAGGAACAATTGCTTGTAAAAGAGGTCAATGGTGCATACCACCCAATGACCAATGTGTGACAGTTGATGGATGGGGAGAATTCATATGTCCTTCTCCCAGTATTGAGTCCACGAGGTATTGCGCCATAAATCGTTGTCGGACGCATTGTAGCGAACACGTGTTAAATCATGGGTGGAAAGGATGGCACATCACTGGGCATTAGCAGAAAGGAAAGTAGAGTAGAGTAGAGCTCCACAACCATTGATACATGTATCATTCAGGCATGCATCTGCCGTAGAAAGGATGCCAATATCATCTGGCTCAAACGTTTGCCAGGGAAATCCATCACAAGGAGGGCGAACATGCTGGGTCACAGCATGTGGATAGAATGTGTCGGTGGTGACGATATTAATGTCAGAGTCAACCCGAAGGGGCTAGGGAGGTATGATTAGAAGCTTCTAAGTGAATGTCATGGACCCTCACTGATGGAATCTGCCAGTCCAAATAAATTCTCATGGACTCCTTCTCATCTTCGTCCTTGTTGACAGAACCTTCCATATTGTTACTTGTGTTGTTGAGAAAATGGTCTGTCAATGCTATCTGGCCCGAGTCTTCATGTTCAACATCCATTATTGTCTCTGGACCTTCGCCCTCTGAGGCATGGTCATCAGAATGCAGTTCACAAATGACAGGGCTCAACCACTGTAGCAAATGTACATCAGAGGATTTGAAGAGGGTTGCTGTGAGCTTGGATGCAGAGCGGGCCTCACTGGCATAGTGGGCAGCAGAGACAAGGGGGTTTGGCCACCGTTCTTGTAATGTAGATATCTTCTCATGCCGCTGTTTCAAAATGAGGTAATATATGGCATCTAGAAGTTCATGTCACACATAATGCACCTGCATTGTCCTATACAACACGGACAGACGAAGCTGACAATCAGCCGTGCTACATGACCAGCTGAGATAGGGCCCAGCCATGGTGCATCCCCATGTCATATGAGTGGGCTAATGGTAAGGTGTTTCACCATGTCATATTGGTGGCTCATGGAAAGGTTGTCACCAAGTAATATTGGTGGGCTGACACACTAGTACACTAGATCAGGATATGGCCTGTGGCAATAGGACCTAATGCGGCAAGGGCGCTGCAGCATGCGGCCAGAGGACTATATGCTGCAGATTCAGGCCGAGGATTGCAGGGGGCTTGCCGCAGCATTTCAGCAAAAGGACAGTAGTAAGTGCTGCAATGCAGCTAGCCTGTGGACGGGAGTCAATAGAAGGGCCTCTGTACCAGTGTCCCATGCTTTGCATTTGGCCGTGGTATTGGTGTCCTGTGCTTTGCATTGGGCTGTACCTTTGGTGTCCCTTTCTTGTTGCAGGGCCAGCCAAAGAAACAGCATCCCGTGCTTTCCAATGGGCTGCATGCATGGTGTACCTTTAAGAATACCCAGCCATGGGATTGGTGTCCCATGACTATGAGTAGGCCCTGGAGCCAGTTTCATCTATTATGTGCAGGGCACATGGCAACAATAGGTACAATGTCCCATAGCATTAGGTGGGCCCTCAGAAAGGTGTTATCTACCTATATGTGTAACGGTCTAACTTTTTATCTTATCTAATCTACGATTAGATGACATCTTATCTTATCGTACCGTAGTATCTTATCTAGTGCATCTTATCTGTAGGACTGTCTAGACTACAGCCTTGTGCTGTACATGCTGTATCCCTTGATGTCATTAGCATAGCCTTACCACAGGATGGCAGCTGTGCTCACTGCCTCGTACAGCATACAGCCTCATGGATAGCCTCGCACAGGACACGTGTAGTGTAGTATATATACTGCTGCAATCCAGCACCCAGAGGCTCTCTATTCGAGCTCTCTTTGGGTCTTTTCTCTAAGACGCTTGCATCCTTTCCTCTCAGAGTTCGTTGTGTGGTAGTTCTTTGGGTTTTGCCCTTAGGGTTGTCTCAATATGGGAGGGCCTTGCAGTACACTTCAAAGTGACAGGCTATGAATGCGGTGTCCCAGAGCATTAAGCAAGCCCTCCTTCTGGGGACACCTAGCTAGATGGGAAGGCCAGCTGATATGCTTCCCCTTCAGTATGATCGGCCATAATGTTTGGCCTCCCAATATACACAGCAGGCCCTTAGAACTATATCCCTTGTATAAATGTAGGGCCGGGCATCTGGTCTTCTCTAAAGTAGCGGTAAGCCAGGTGTGGCACGACACAATCGGCACTACATGGCATTGGCAGAACACACTGTCGGCAGAACAACACTGTCGGCAGAACAAGGCTGTTGGCAGAACAAGGCTGTTGGCAGAACACGTTGTCGGCAGAACAACACTGTCGGCAGAACACACTGTCGGCAGAACAAGGCTGTCAGCAGAACACGTTGTCGGCAGAACAAGGCTGTCAGCAGAACAAGGCTGTCGGCGGAACATGACTGTCAGCAGAATTGTTTTTCGGGCAATGTTGGATTTGAACCGACGACAGCAGCAGCACAACATGTCATCAGCAATCTACCATCGGCATAATAGAATTGCGGCATTACAAGAACGGCACAACATAAATACTGGTAATGGCTGTGCAGCCATCGCACAGGTGCCACAATACCTTGCCGAGAATCACAAACATGCTGGAGTAATAGCCGTGCGGCCATCATGCTTGCATGTGCAGCAATATGGGAATGACCGTGCCATGTGGCAGTGTCAGCACAGTTGTGGACACCGGCATTTGCCACTGACATACTGGCTGGTGGCAGCCAGGCTGGTGGCTGTGCGAATAAGTACCACAATGATAACATTAAATTAATGATGGCCGTACCGCAATGACTGACATGCGGCATTGATCCCTTTCTCAAGCTGCGGCTGTGTTAATACATGCCACATCAATTGTTCCCTGAGAGACACACTCCAAAATAAGGCAAATCATAATGCCGATCCGAGATCCCTTATTATTGTGATGGGACAATGCACTGTGACAGCCAATCACAAGCAATAGAAACGCGGCCATCATGCAATATGAAATGCGGCAGTGTGGTTCATTAGCCGAATTGTCAGGACAATGATTGGTCGGACTTGTGGCTGAATTAATAACCTATATTTGATTTAGTCCACTTTGGTGTGTGACCACAATGCAAACATGTTGTGGTGTGAAATGCTTATATAATACGTTGAACATCCTCCAGGCCGCACAGCAATCGGACCCAGTTCTTCCTCTCCTCAACCACTGCTTTACCATTTCCACATCCTTACAGTCTATATGGCAACTTCAGAAGGTTCTCAGTTCGTCTCCACCTCATCCGTTCAAGAGGACGTGTCAACGGCTACGTCCCTCACTGCAGAAGAAGTCGTCACCCAGGCCGCTGAAATAATTCAAAGCCAGATTGATGGCTTGAGAAGCACATGGGAGAAGGGTGTATGGTCAGAAGCAGTGTCAACTATCTGGGCCCAGGTGGTGCGTGGCAAATTTATCTGCAATCAATCAACTCACTGATTAGGATATGATAGCGCCGGGTTGAGAATGTCCTGCAGGAGTTACCTGCAGGATTCATTATACCGACTATCATCGTTGCTGCCGACCAGTTTATGGAGGCGCCAGAGGTGATCCTGTCGACAGGGAAGTGGCCTCTTAACGCCACGGACCACGATATCTGGGACCATCCCTGGTTCCAACTAGGCAAGCCACAGAAGAAGGTGGACAAGGGAAAGAGGAGAGCGGTAGAGCCATTGGGGAACAATGCAGTGGCAGGACCATCGGGGGTAAAGGAGACAGAGGTGCAAGGCAGTCGTGGCCAAGTAGGTGAGCCCAGCGAAACTGAGGACTCACAAGCAGTGCCAGAAGGAGGCCGTGCCATCGAGGATGATGAGGTGCCTAGGGGCCGCAGTCGCAGTCGCAAGCCGAGGAAGAGTGCCCAATCTGTCGCAACGATCAACAGCGATGGTGATGATGAAGAAGCCTCATTGCAACCATGGCCAAAGCGACCAAGGCCAAACGTTCGCGACATGCAGACACCAGACGCAGGCTATGAGTGGGTGGATGACAAGGATCGCTGCATCAAGTGCGTACAGCGAGATTGACGGTGTGCAGCGAACCCAGGCCGTGCTTGCTGGCAATGTTGCTGCAGCAAGATTGCATGCAGTATGATGACAGCAGTCAGAGCGAGGTCAAGGTCACGTTCACAAGCACCGAGGAAACCTGCACTGCATCGGCATTCACCATCTGCGCCCTCAACGCTCAACCGAGGAAGGTCACAGCGTGCAAAAAGCCAACGTCAGACCCTGGCACCAGCAGTGGCCAATCCGCCCAGGAAACCAAGTAAGTTGTTCATTATTCGAACAATTTAATATTATTTCTATTGATATTCCATCCAGTTTTTGATGGGGTACTGATCAATACTCCAGCATGGCTAGGGAAGACATCGAGGATGGCAAGTCCATCGTCAATGGCCACCGGCAGTGGCACGAATCCTCCCACAACACCGGGAGACAGTACAAATACGTCGAATATACAAGATCTCGAGGAGGAGGTTGTCCGTTTGAGGGAAAAGCAGGCCGAAACGGAACGAAAGGTGGACGAAGCAAATGCAAGATTGGCCATCGCGCTCGGAGAAGTCGCCAGCTTACGGCAGGTGGTTGAAGCGATGCGGGAACAGCTGTTCCCAACACCATCCCATCTTCAACATCCGGCATCGCAGCAGGCATTCGCACCGACACAGCCGGCATCTGACTCAACATGTCCCGAGGTCTCACAGTGCGCTCACCCCAGTCCGCCAAGCCCGTTGGCACTAGCGCCTACCACAATGCTGGAAGAAATGGCATCGTCCAACAATCCGTCCTGACATGGCTCGAGCGAGCCGACCGGCACCCATGGTATGCAGGTTGCGCTGTGCAACAATGCCTCAAGTCTGGAGGTGGCAACTCCAGGCTTGGTCAATGAAAGGGGTGCCAGCAAGCCAACTGGTGATAGCTATGACTGGGCCCCACCAAAAGGTAAGTCTGTCAATTACCAAGCCATGTGCTACTGATCACAAGATTGTGTTGTTGACAGCAATTTGTGATGAAGTGGCCGCAACCATAGAGACCGGCAATATTCCGGAAATCGAGGTCAGCCCGCCGGAAGATGGAGATGTTGGGCCGGCATCCGATATGGAGATTGGGAGTTCCGATGCCGATGCCGGGCATGATGCCGGTGTGCAAATGGAAACGGACTAATTTTCTTTTATCATACCTACGTCTTTTGTACAATTTCCACTTCCTATTCCATGTATACCATATACATCACATTGTAAAGTATATTTATGCATGTAGAGTTGTCCTTGTGAATCATTGACACAGCCTGAGAACTCTGTCAGAGACATGCCAGTAATGGTCTCAACCACAGCCATGAATGCATTGCCAATATGTCGCCGGCACATCCCAAATTTACCTGTGGAGTAACTTTTCAACGTTACTGATATACATGAATACCAAGAGCAGGCTAGATATGTCCTACAGATGTAACTATAATTGCCATGTATGGCGGCATCAAGTATTGGAAGGAGCAACATACTTTTAATCCACTGGCACAACACAATCAGCAGAACATACAAGGGAGAACATACACTCGGCACTGCATCGGCACATACAATTGGCATACAATTGGCACAACCATTGGCGGCATTACATCCATGCCGCTGCAACAGTGATCAGCACTTGCATAACATTGGCACTTGCAAACCATTCGCACAAGACACTATCGGCACAGCAACATCAGCACAACATACCACTGGCACAACATACCATCAGCACAACATACTATCGGCACTACATACTATCGGCACTACATACTATCGGCACTACATACCATCGGCACTACATACTATCGGCACATCACACTTGTGACACAGCACACTATTGGCACTATGTACATGATACTATCCCAATCTTTTGCCGGAAAATGCAAGATTTACCTTTGCAGTAATTCTTCGATGTTACCGATATACATAAATAGCAAGAGTATCTATAATTGCCGTGGATGGCGGCATTAGGTGTTGATTGAGGTAACATACTGTAATCAGCACAGCATTCCATTGGAACATGCATACGGTAGACAATCGGTACACACCCCGGCAGCAGGACATACATTTGTAATACCATCAGCACTTGTATAACATCGGCACTTGCCGATACCTTTGGCACAACACACTATCAGCAAATCTTTCCAGTGGTGAGATAAATGAACTATATATGGAAACCATTATTATATAATCATTCAATTGTGATTTCCATTCCATGTCAATTCCATCTTGTCAACTTGCATCTTTGCTACCGCTATGCCACCTAAGTCTGTCAGATTTGATAGCGCAAGTCCGCGGAAATTGAGTGAGTAATTTCTCTCCTCTGAGCTGATCTGCATGACATCGTTATCAGCCATTCCTGCACTGCCAGTGTGGCACCCGCCTCCATCCATTGTCGATGAACGCCTGCCATCAAGCATGGACTGGATGCCACCCTCTCCCCCATGCCACAGGATGCGCACAGGTGAAACAAATGTGTCTGTGAGGAACAACGATGCAATGTCTGGGGACAGCAACAGACAAGCAATTGAGATGACCCTAGGCAGAACACCAGGGACCCAACTACACGCTAAGGCTCTGAGAGGAAATAGGACGCGAGTATCTAGAGCAAAGACCCAAGATGAGCTCGAATGGGGAGCCTCTGGGTGCTGGATTGCACGGTATATATACTACTATACACGAGGGCTACGCGAGGCTATCCATGAGGCTACGTGCAGGTGGAAGGCTATGTAATGACATCACTGTGGAGCTAAGGCTATGCGTAATGATGTCAAGGGTGGCAGCGTGTACAGCACGAGGTACAGGTCTAGACTAGGTAGATAAGATAGAGGCTGTACACTAAGATAAGATAAACGCTATCTAATCGCAGATTAGATAAGATAAAAAGTCGGACCGTAACACTACTCCCCCCTCAGGTGCAGGATTCCAGACTGCAGAACTGAGCGTCGCAAACCGTGAGGTTTTCGGGGATACGACTAAACAGCGAGTCAAAGTCCGCTTGGGCCATACGAAGTTTCCGAGGAGCAGAGGGGTTTTCTCGGTAAAAGCGCTCGACTACCAGAGGAGAATTCTTCAAATTTGACGAGGGTTCCCATGTTCTCTCATGTTCTTCGTATCCTTTCCAGTGTACCAGATACTGGAGCTGTCTTTTATAAATACGAGAGGCTACGATATAGTCCACTTCGTACTCTTCATCGCGTTCTTCGGAGACATGTACCGGACCGGGCCGAGACACGGGCTGACCGGGAAGAGGACCTAAATAAGGTTTAACCCGAGAAACATTCACAACCGGGTGAATCCGAAGAGTTTTCGGGAGCTTAAGCTCAACCGCATTCGGGGTTACACGAGTGACCTCATAGGGACCGATCCACTTCTCCGTAAGCTTCTTAGAAGCACGATTTAGCATACGAAGGTTGTCCGTAGAAAGCCAAACTTGTTGGCCTACAACATAGTCCGGGGCGGGATTTCTATGCTTATCCGCCTGAAGCTTCATATTACGTTTTGCCTTCTCAGAAGACTCAACAACTTTATTAAATATGGCGGCAAAGTCCTTAGCCGCTGGGGCTACTGTGTCGACCGGCTCAACACCCATACGAGGGGAATAACTCCGGGTAATTCCAAACGGTGAATCAGTGGTTACCTCCGAAACCGTGTTGTTCCAAACGAACTGGGCAATCTTGATCCATTTGGCCCATTCGTTCTGACGATCGTTGACGTAGGTTCGGAGATACTGATTAATTTCGCGGTTCAACCGCTCCGTTTGACCATCGGTCTGAGGGTGAAATGCCGTAGACATTTTCCTTTTAACGCCTAAGAGTCTATACAACTCCCCCAGGAAGTTGCTTGCAAAGACCGATCCGCGGTCTGACACAACGGAAGACGGGAGTCCATGCTGACACCAGACATGATCTCTAAATAACTCAGCGGTTGACAAGGCGGTTTCCTCTTTAGTGCAAGGCACAAACACGACCTCCTTGGAGAACCGATCAACCACGACTAATATATAATTGTAACCGAGGGATTCCGGCATCTCGGTAAAGTCCATAGTGACATCAAGCCACGGGCCGCTAGGGGTAGGGAGAGGGATAAGACTTCCAGAAGTCTTTTGATTCGACACCTTGGACTGTTGGCACTTTTGACAGTGCTTTACGTAGGTTTGAATCTGCTCTTTCATCCCTTTCCAAGAATAATGCTTCCTGAGCGCGTTATACGTAGCTTTTACTCCTTTATGACCAGCAACAGGAGTATCGTGAAAGTTCGTAATGAGCGACTGTCGCTCTTCGTAAGACTGATCAGTGACGTCGATCAGTTTAATAGATACCGGGTTTAACAGGACCTGGTCCTTGTTATCGTCGGAACTAGATACGTAATGGTCCGATCGCCTGCTAAGCGGATCTGCAACGTGCATCTGGGTTCCCTTTTTATAGATAAGCGAATAGTTAAACCGCGTCATCCACATCTGCCAGCGCGCTTGGCGCTTAGACAAGTTCTGTGACTTGGTGAAGTACGTTAAATTATGATGGTCCGTGTAGATCTCAAAGGCATAAGGAGTGGCCTCGAGATAATGGCGCCAGGCCTCAGTTGCTTTTATGATGGCCAGCATCTCTTTATCGTGAATAGGATAATTTCGTTCTGGAGGTGTCATGGAATGTGACATGTACGCTACGGGTCTGAATTCGCCGTCTTCGCACTTCACGGATATCACTCCCCCGACGGCGAACTCAGACGCATCGGTTTCGAGGCGGAATTCGCGGTCTTGGTCGGGGTACTGAAGTACCGGAGCACGAGTAAAGGCGGCTTTCAAAGCTTCAAACGCAGCGCGTTCCTTTTCTCCAAAGTTAAATACTGTATCTTTACACGTAAGGTCCGTCATGGGTCTAGCCATGATCACATAATCCTTAATAAAGCGTCTATAGAAATTGCCGAGACCTAGGAACGCGCGAACCTGCTTTACGTTCGTTGGCTCAGGCCATTTCAAAATAGCATTAACTTTTTCAGGGTCCATTTTGATACCCTCACGTGACACGATCATACCGAGGAAGTCGACTTCGGTGACTCTGAAGCGACACTTCTCAGGTTTGACAAACAAGTCGTTATCACGTAAACGTTTCAAAACTTCCAGCACGATTCTATCATGCTTTTCCTGATCGTCCGTATCCGTAAATATCATAAGGTCATCGATATACACCACGCAGACATCCGACATATCGTGGAAGATTTCATTCATCATTTTCTGGAATGTCGCGGGTGAATTACAGAGACCGAAATACATAACTAATGGCTCGAAAGCCCCTTTGTGCGTTACAAACGCAGCTTTCCACTCATCGCCTTCGCGAATCCTCACATTGTTATAACCCCACCGAAGGTCCATTTTCGTGAAGAGTTTACAACCCTTAAGCTTGTCAACAAGCTGAGAGATAAGCGGCAGCGGATAGTTATTTTTAATCGTCCAGTCGTTTACATAGCGGTAATCCTGTACCATGCGCTTCTTGCCGTCCTTTTTCGGGATAAAGAAGACCGGTGACGTCTGCTGACTAATAGAAGGCCGAATGTATCCTTTAGCGAGTTGATCATCAAGGAACGATTCGACTTCTTTTTGTTCATCAACAGAGAGCGGGATAAGTCTTCCCTTTTTGGGCGGGAAGTCTTCTTTCAGATCAATTCCATGATCCCAAGGTTTTCTTAGCGGCATGCGCTCTGACGACTTTTTACTAAATACATCTAAGAACTCCCAGTACTCTTTAGGGACCTGCTTCTGAGCTTCCTCTAGGGTCGACTCATCGATAGTGACCTTTGATTCATGAGCTTTCAAAGCTTGTACCCAAGTTTCCTGAGACTCATTTTCTCGTAATAACTTAGCAAAGCGTGTCTCCAAAAGTGACTTGCACTCTGGAGGACACCTAGTTAAATTAACTTTGCCTGTTACCCAATCTATATCGGGGTTGTGCTTCTGAAGCCAGGTGTGGCCAAGGATAAGCGGCACTTTTCCAAGGCACGTGACGGCACACCACAGCTTTTCAGCATGTTTCCCAATACCGACTGTCAACAATACATAATGCGTGATGTCACCCTCCTGATTCCTAGTGCCATCTACGTTAAGCACAGGGACGGGTTTCACCAGCTTAGATAACTGAAGTCGTCGATCAAGAGCCCAGCTCTTGTCAACAAAACAACCAGTAGCGCCACTGTCTAGCAGAGCGTCTACTTTAATAGTGTTAAGCGGTCCGCGGATGCAGACCGGTACCGTCACTTCACGTTCCATTGTGAAGGACCTTCGTAAGTCCATGAGAACTTCCAAGTTGCCGGCGGGACTTTCCGGTTCCTTAGATGCCAAAGAAGGAGAAGAAATATTTTTATTCGATCGGGAATTAAGCACGCTCGATTTTACTTCCGGCGCCGAGCCCTTTGCAGGGACCCCCTTAGAAGGTACAGTATAGTCCGAGTCACAGTCCATAGTATCAACAGACAACACAGAGTAGCGAGAAGGAGAAACAGAAACAGGAGAAACTACCGAAGACACTTTTTTGTGGGTTTTCGCTATTTTTGTACGTAACAAAGCAATGCGGTATTTAAATATTTCCTGCACTGCAGGAGTAGTAGCGCAAGAAAGTCTATAGTCCAGAATTCGTACAGCTAAGTCCAATGAAGACTCGAGAGCGAGGATGCCCGTTTTATCCTCACTCTTTAGTCTTTTAAATCCCTGAAGAACGCCTGCATTTCTGCAAACGTCATTCCTCTTACCGCATTTAGCCGGTCATCCTCCGGCTGGGCTTGCGTTGCCCGTGCTTGTGGTTGCCCACGACGAGGGCGGCGCGGCTTTGTGCACTCACGTGCGATGTGGCCAAACAATTGGCAATTGTAGCATTGGGGCCCTTTACCCCTTTGCTGGTTTGCCTCAACGGCACCTATGTCCATCGGGACACCACTCCCCGATGCGGTTGAAGACGAATATGACTGGCCCTGGTAATACCGGGCAGAGCCTTGCCCTTGGAGGTTGATGAGGAAGAGTTCCTGGGCTCTTCCCATCGCACGAGCAGAGTTTGCGAGTCGCTCGTAGGTGTCTCGACGCATTCCCTGTATGTAAATTTGCTCCAGGAGCTTTCTCTGGAGCGCACGTTCGAGCAAGTCGCGGGCGTACTCATTCCCACAGTCTCCCTGGTTCTTGAGCGCCTCGAACTGCGCTAAGAAGTCATCAATTCTTTGCCTCGGGCCCTGCCTAAGGCGGAGTAGTTGGGCACGTGCCCACTCGGCATTGTTTCCGGGGAGAAAGAACCTCTCTATCTCCTCCGCGAAGTCAACCCAAGCAGGCCAGGCCGGAGGGGGCGGGAGCTGTCCGGCTGGGACGGGCGGGGCGTTGGCGAGAGCCTGGGCTGCTGCCATGCAGCTATCCAGACGGACTTGAGCCCACCGACCAGCTTTCGGGCCAGTGAGCCGGGAGAGAACTGCTGCGGTGACCTGGGCATCGTTTGCCCCCTCCATCGAGATCTGTAACCAAATCTTGATCTTGGACCACCACTCGTGGAACTTCTGAGGGGAGCCATCGTAACTCCCGGGATCCGCGACCACCTTCTTGCGCGGCGGCGGTGGAGGGTGAGGCTGTGCAGCCGCAAGGGCTGCGATATGCGCCTGGAGGTCAATTTGCCCCTGGATAAGCTGTCCGAGGAGCTGGTTAAGGTCTGCCATGAGGACCTAGTAGGGGTGGAGGCGGGAATAGGGGGTAGGTCTTTGTTTAACCGGTCGAAGACGGGAGGACCGGAACGTGCGGCGGCGAGCGAGCGGGAGGTCTGGCAGGGGCGGAACAGGAAGGGAACGGTGGAAGCCGAGGAGGACTTGGATTTCGAAGTCGCTGACAAGGCGACTGTAGGCGGCAACGGCGTTGGTGAACTGGAACTCTTCTTCGATTGCTGACTCCCTTTCTTGTACTTTAACAAGGGTGTCAGGGCGGGGACCGTAGATAATCGCCAAGCGCTCCTGTTGCGCTTCGACGAGGTGACGAGGGAACTGGTAAGGTATGGTGGTAGCGTAAGGGGTGACGTAGGAGTAAGGTTACTTTCGGGACTAGATCCCCACAGTTGTTCCGCTAAACTAAGCGTAAGACTCTGTTCGCCTGTCGCGCTCGCCGGGTCAGGGCAGTGGCACAGCTATGCAGAGAACAAACGGCTAGCGGCTGCAGATCACAAGGTCTACCTCTGCACGGACGCAGGAACTACGGAGTATGTATGTCTCAATCGCCTTGAGGCTGCGAACCTCTCTTGAACGGGCGCCGACCTTCAGACACCAGGCACGACCCTGGGCTGGTGTACAGTACGTAAAGGTAACGGTGCTAGAAACTCCCAATGCCGAAGCACTACGGGAACGGCACTAAAGGCTGGCCGTGAACGAAACGGAAGGTATGAAGGTGAAGCTCCTTAACCCTGGAGTCCGGGTATAGTTTCCTTATAAGGCTAGGAGAGCGCGTAGTAGAGCGAGTAAGATGTATAGATTCGAGCTCAGGTGAGATGACCCTAGGCAGAACACCTAAGACCCAACTACACGCGAGGCTCTGAGAGGAAATAGGACGCGAGTATCTAGAGCAATAACCCAAGATGAGCTCGAATGGGGAGCCTCTGGGTGCTGGATTGCACGGTATATATACTACTATACACGAGGGCTACGCGAGGCTATCCATGAGGCTACGTGCAGGTGGAAGGCTATGTAATGACATCACTGTGGAGCTAAGGCTATGCGTAATGATGTCAAGGGTGGCAGCGTGTACAGCACGAGGTACAGGTCTAGACTAGGTAGATAAGATAGAGGCTGTACACTAAGATAAGATAAACGCTATCTAATCGCAGATTAGATAAGATAAAAAGTTGGACCGTAACACTTTGCTGTTCCGGTTGACTAGGCCCGGCAACGGCATTGACATGTTGAGCCCTGGCAATCCGGCGTGTGCTGGCAGCCCGCTTCCCCTTGCCTCCAGAGTGTGTGGCATCATCATCCCCTGATCGACCACCCTCCATCCCATTTGTGTTGCCAATGGAATGCATAGTTAATTCACCAACTATCATTTGTCGGAATTGCTCAAATGGATATTGAAATAGGCAAACTTACATTCCACCGGCGCATCGGCTGTGTTCTTTTTAACCCGGGGCTTTGGCTTCATCGGTCCATTAGCATTGACGTTGCCAGGATCCATATGTGCTTTTTCTTATATGAGAATACGTGCCATTTCCAAGTAATTGAGACCAATACCCACCTTGCTGTTTAGATTCGGCCAGCTGCCATGCCATCAGTGCCGCTGATGCTCTTCGTCAAGATGGTCCCACCGGCATAACAAAACCAAGCCCCACGCACCGTTTTCCTTAGCATTATGTCCATCTGAGTCATCCTCTATATATAAACTTCATATTCTGACAACAAAAATATTCAAAGGAACTGACCAGGCTGTTCAGTGGGCGTTGTATGGCTTGCTGACAGGGATGTTCCAAATGTAGGAGGATCAAATGCTTGGAATACAGATGGGGTGTACCATCATCCTGGTTTGACCAGCATTGGTTTTTGTTTGTTGCACTGGACTCCCTCTCCTCTGGGGCCTCTTCTTTTATGCATGTCAATGGTTGCATAACATGGTTGAAAGATCCATACCAATTGTGCGCTGCCTCTTCCGACTGCTTGCAAGTTCCACATCTCGTGCTGCAGGTTCTTTGAACCAGTCAAAACAAGTTGATAAAAGTATTCAGAGCTAACCTTTCAGGGGCAGCTTTGCTGCACTTATCATTCCAGCCACTGAGTCCTCACAATCTGATACTGGATCTTGTAATCCACCATCCATATCTCTCCATTTGTGAAATGTCAGTACATCTTCCAGATCTGTCACTTGCCTATCACGCCAGAATTCCAGTACCTTTGTAACTTCCTGATTTGTGAGCCGGGTCAGCTCTTTGAACTCCCAATGCCGCGGCAGGTACACAGATGAAATGTAGATACCGGTCTTTGCATGTATGGCAGCCCAAGGAACACAGGCACTTGGCTTGCCGCATGCCTTGCCTGCAGCAAGGGGTCAATTCTCCGTCTATTTACAAGGAAGAACTTATGATAATGCCATGTCACAAAGGTCCTCATAACATCCTTTCTCTCCAATGCTTGCATATCGAGGATGATCGGAATCATTGGTGTGCCATCTTCCATTGTTGGTAAAACAGTTTGCGGCCTCTTCTGCCCTTTCTTCCGGCAGAGCGTCGGTCCGGCATCTTCATCGCTATCATCGTGTTCTTCCCCTCCTATGGCCTGCTGTGCATAGGCATCCCAGTGGTGCTTGATGTCATCCCAATCAGCAAAGGTCTTCCCTTGTCCCAATGCCGAATTAAAGTCATGCCTGTGAATGTGAGTATACAAATACCACAAGTGAGAAGTGACATACATTCCTATCATGGGCTGACCATTCCTGCCCTTCCATGCCGCCATCACAACCACCCACATCCCACACTGCCGCCACATTTCCTGCGCAAACTGTTTGACATATTGTCGGCCTTTTGTCTTGGCCATTCTGTTTGCAGATGAATAATTGTCGAGATAACATGTCAAACTTACTCGGCCTGGACCTCTGCCGGTGGCTGCTCCTCATTCCATTCATCAGCCTGCTTTGCCGCAGCATCCCTTTCCTCCTGGGTGAGCTTCCCCATGATGCATCCTACTGCCTTTTGGTAGCCTTTAATCATGCCTGTGCTTCCTTGGGCAATTCCAGCCCGTTCGAATTCGGCTTCAATTTCTTTTTTCTTCAACTTCATTACGACTGATCTGGCAGTCCACCTATGTCCATACATTACTAGGGCCTTTCGGGCACGGGCTTGGCTGTGGTTATACAACCAATTTTTAATTGCCTGATATCACTGATGCATCAGTAGTCCATGTGAAGTTATGGAAATGGGGCGCACTTTTTTTTTCTTCTCCCATTCGTGTCCTTTGAGTGTGCTATTGGCAGGGTGATTTTTGATTTTTGCCTTCATGGCATTCTTCATACCTTTCCTTTGGTTGCTGTCAGCTGCCTTCCAGTCTTCCAAGGCTTCCTCAAGGACCTCGACCTCATCATCCCGGAGTTTTGTTTTTACCACATTTTGTGGTGCCTCTGTGCCCGACGAGTCAGAAGAATGGTCTTGCTCATCTTCTGTATCAGGATTCTCCATAGATCTGCTGGATGAATGACTGCGGGCCATGCTGTATGTTGAGTAGACTTAGATACCTTTTTGAGTGGTGCTGTGCTAGAGAAGTCCCAGACACTTTGTTGAAGGATTCCCGAGCTATTGTTTCTCCCATGTCAATTAGTGTTCAATTCCTCCACGCCAACCTCTTTTGGAAAGTCCATTGGTGAGCTAGCTACTTCTGGGGCCGGCTATGTTGTTCGGCAGCTAACAAGCTATTTCCGGACTTTAACTTAGGATCTAATTCAGTAGCGGCCACCATATATGGGATTTTTGCATTGGTGCCTGATCTTCAAGTCCATATTACAAAAGCTAGATCCAAATCGGCAGATCCAAAGATCCCTTTCCGATCACTGTCCGTGCTGTTTCAATGAGGCTTCAGTGAGATACAATGTGGAAAGACTTTGTGCAGGGATTTCCTCATCAGATACCACTCATGGCAAAGTCCAAGATACAACCTGCTGGTAGCTCTACTCCGGTGGTTCATGTAACATGGCAGGCATTCAAATCAAGGAGGGGATCTATTGATAAGATGGTGAAGGCAATGCCCCAAAAGAAGGCCCGTCATGGAAAAGCTCCTTCAAATGACACTCCGACCCAGTCAGCATCTATAGGATTAGAACAATCCCAACTGTTTCCAGATGATGGCCAGCCATACATTTCCATGGATGATCTTCCACCCTGAAAGAGAACAGGTGTGTCAAAGAATCAGGTGTGTGATTTATTCTGATCCTGCACTTGCCATGTCCTCCTGAAGGCATAATAGGACAGTTACTTATTGGCATGGTTGCCATACAAGCAGAGGTACCTCCAGGTCCTTCTGGACATGGAGGCACCCCCTCACCCAAGGGTCTGCATGTTGTGTCAAGGAGATGGCACGTACAGATGCGCCGAATGCATCCACCAGCCCTTGCTCTGCAGTTCCTGTTGCAGAAAGGAACACAAGTTGCGGCCCTTCCACCGGGTGGACCAATGGAACGGTACATTCTTTGAGGAATCATCGTTACGACTGGTGAGTCATCAATTCTACGTGGCATACAGCAACAACTCATTTAGAAGGCTGGGTTGGTGGTACACCTTGGCCATGGTGGGGATCCGTGTCCGAATGGCGGGATGGATGGTGAGGACATTGCTGGTGATGTTGAGGATGAATGGGAGGATATTCAGGACCAACCAAGACCACATCATCTTTCTGGAGGAACGGACAGGTCTTGCCTAACTGTAGTGCATACATCTGGGGTACATTTTTGTGATGTGAGGTATTGTAACTGTCCAGATGCAGGAGCTTTGCATTTGCAGTTGGTCAAAGCAGGACTCTTCCCAGCAACTACAAAGGAACCTAGGACTGTATTCACCTTCCAAGTATTGGATGACTTCATTATGGATAATGTGGAGTGCGGCACCTCTGCCATGAATTATTACAGCAAGCTTTGGCAAGTCACATCCAATGCATTTCCCAGCCTTGTACCGGTGAGTTCAAAGCATGATATTAAGGACCCGATGACACCACCAACACTGATCCAAGAACAGATACAGAGAGCTACTCAGGGTGTCGAGGATGTGGAGGCTGTTAAAGCTGTTGAAATGGCAAGGTTTTCATCCAGGGTCTCCTGATCCCAAGAGGGGGGAATTGGTGCTGTTCTGTCCGGCATGCCCACAACCAGGAGTAAACATTCCATCCAGTGAAGATATAGACCTCTCAGAGTAAGTAATGTTTTATTTTTACTTGTACTTATTGAGCAGCTGCGCGATATAGGTGGAAATATTCTAGGACCATCGTGATGGATGGAAACTTCAAGGCCGAGCATATGCGGCCAAAGAATTCAGCTAATGAAGTTTGGCTCATGGACGGAATGGGATTCATGGTTACAATGCCGGAATATAAGGATTATCTGGCCAGAACATTGAACCGGGTCGAGGTTTGTGATTGCACATGTTTACAATACGGTTCAGCATTGTAATGGAATTCACAGAAATCTGACTGTAGCAACCATCAAGCAGTAAACCAGGCAAATGCTAAAAGAAATCAGCATGCAATGGTTGACTTTCAGAAGGGAGAGCAGTATGTGCCGACATGTTGCATGCATTCCACCCTAACAGGAAGATAGGCAGGTAAATATGGATTATGCTCTGGCACATGCCGTGCAACATGGGATGGATCTGCAACAAAAAGTCATAACCTTTTATGACATCAATTGCCAATACAGCAAAAACCTAAAGCGCTGGCTAGAAGCAAACAATTTTATATCCTTACCACCTGGGCTATGGATTCAACCTAGCATTGGGCTCTGGCATGTACATGGTCACAAGGCAGAATGTTTCACCTGATATGCTCCCAATTTCATTTCTGGTGTAGGCCACGTCGATGGTGAAATTATGGAGACTCTCTGGTCCTCTCTTAACATCATTTCACCATCGGCCCGCAGAATGGCAACGCTGCATAGACAGGAGCTGCTTGATTTTCAAATGAATGACAACAACTTCTTAAAGATGGTGCGGATGCGTGAGTGGTATCACAATATCTTGCAGATTTTGGGTGAAGTATGCCAACAACATATTGCACAGCCATCTCCCTGAAAAGAAAATTGAAGAATGCTCAAGAGGCACTCATGTCCACGGAAGGAGCATTTGCGGAGCTTGATACAAGGGTTCCAGTCGAGTTGCATGAGCTTTGGGCACAGCAAGAGAAATCAGCTTTGGAGAATAGGGCTACTGATCCAAAATCAATGGACATATTTGAGGTGCAGCTGGAAAAAGGTATTTACTTGCTTGGCTGATTTCAAACCAATTTGACGTATATGACAGCTCAAATAACGAAGTCGATCGAAATGGATATTATAAGTAATCAGGGACCGGATGGTCGTATGCATGGGGCAGCAACATGGATGGCAAGGGTATTGAAAGCCGAAGAATCACAAATTATTTTGGCCATAGATGTCCGCCACATTCATGCAAGGGCGATGGAAACACAAAGGTTGTCTATTGCCTGCTGGCAGGACCGCCTGCAGATGCAAATTGATTGGCTCTGTGAATCAGCTTCCCAATTTCTAGGCGAAGATTGGAATGAGGACATCTTGGATAATCTCATTTCCACAACGGACATCAATGAAGGTGATGGTGAAGATGTATTTTCAGACACATTCCACCCACAAGATCCCAACTACTCGGATGCTGTGGTACTGCCCTTGCCATCGTACCTGGGGATGCAGCAAGCCGATAGGTTGGGGCTTTTAACCATGGTGGATCAGGAGTTACGATTGAGGGAAGGTCAGGCCAACGATGCTCTACATGAACTAAGGGTTTCGCTGGCACACAAGGCAGTCATCTTCCGGACCGATGTCAGACATGCCGGGACATACAATATGACTACGAGGGCCTGGGGGAAGGTGGGTAGTGCCGATGTGAAAGTGCAGCAGCATGCGGCAATATATCGTCGGTGCCGGAAACAAATGATAGCATTGAATGCAAGCGGCAACACATTGAACCGATACAAAATGTTGAGGAAAGAAGACCTAAAGATCAGTGCAACCATTGCCAACCCAAATGCAAGGGGTCATAGGGATGACACTTTGGCCTGGTTTTGGACAATGGATGTGCCGTGGGATACAGAGGTCAATGACACTGCAAGCATTTCTCAATGTTTTATGACAAAACATTGTAAAAAAATAGAAGAAAGAGATACTCTTTTATTTACAATTTTGTTTAACAAAAAAGACAAATATCATACAGCATCATTTTTGTTATTTTTTGTGTCAAGGCATGATTTGAGATCATTTCTTATGTTGGGAATATAAAAAATTTAACCTTTTTCTTCTGCCTGTTCCTTGCAGAACAAATAAAGAAAAAATAATGTAACTTTTCTCACAGCAAGCATTTTCAATTTTCTGGAGTGAGCAATTGAATCAAAAGATATTCTATTCTATAAAAATAAATGTTGAGGAAACATGCTATATATTTTTGGTCATAACACTCTAGCCAGCCAATCAGCATCCAGGAACAACCATGTTTCTTGAAGAAAAAATTGCTGTTTTCTTTCAACATATTTTGAAGAATAATATGGTATCTTATTTCCAATACAACATGCCAAAATGCTTGCTATGAGAAAATTTACATTGTCTTTTCTGTATTTGTTTTGCAAGAAACAGGCAGAAGAAAAATGTTAATTTTTTTATAGTCCTAACATAAGAAATGATCTCAAATCATGTCTTGACACAAAATATGACAAAAATGATGCTGTATGATATTTGTCTTTTTTGTTAAACAAAATTGTAAATAAAAGAGTATCTCTTTCTTCTATTTTTTTACAATGTTTTGTCATGAAACATTGAGAAATGCTTGCAGTGTGATTGGATGTCTGAATGTAAGATGATTGCTCCTCATGTTAACACCGGCTGACATGTATAGTTTACCGGGTGCATTGGTTGAGGGCAAAAGCATTGCGAGACAGGTGGGACGAAGAGGTAAAACTATTGACATGTGAAGCCACCTGGACAAGACAATTTCTTTCGTATAGGGAAACACTTTGGAGAGATCAAAAGGAGGAGGCTAATATGAGCGGAGAGATGGGGAGAGCATGCTATGCAGCAAAGCAATATCAAATGTATGGTAGACTTGGTTGTGTATGATTGGCATTGACCATCGGCATCAAATACCACTATATGGTATGCAAAGAGGACATATTTAAAATGGATCATCGAGTGGCTGTTAGTGGAGAAAACAAGGTGCAACTGCAAGGTATTTATGGGGTGCATACCTTGGAATGAATGGATGATGGAATGGGAGGGTCATGAACAGTGGCACGTAGATTCGCTGGTAGCCGGAATGGAAAAGCCATGTACCAGCAGCAATTGAATGCCATGCATGCACACCCTTCGGCCAATATGTAAATATAAATCTGCCAAGGGAAGAGGTGCAATCATGGGCCTACCGGCCATGGTCCTCATAGTTCCACGACTGCTGGCATTGATAACAATCAACTACCGCAGCTAGAAACCATTGTGCGCCGGTGCAACAGCCGTAGTTTGATTGTGTGTATGAATGGGATGGTTTCCCTTGTTTCGTTGTTAGTGAGCTTCTTATTACCCAATCTGACCAAGTATAGGTCAATGGTATGAGATGGATTGTTTGGTGGTACATGTGTGCTGCTATAAGCTACTGATAATGAAAGTTTGGTCTGTCGGGTCGCTGTTCCGTCTGTTACAACAACGACCTGTCCTCTTTTCCCTCGTCTCCCAAGGCCACCAATCTAACCTCAACTGCTCGGCTTCTGTTGTATGGTCCCAGAATATGTTTGCATATGGTGCGCCATGCTGCTTCCTTGTTGTTGAGTCATGAGGCATCGCCTTGCGGCACAGGGCACTGTTTGCCTGAGTGTCCATGTGTGCTGCACTTGAAGCACTCTCCCGAGCAGATTGATGCCGTGCCAGGTGTGAGAGAGTAGGGTGTTAAATCTGTAACTCATGTGTTCTCCCCATGCTTTGCTGTCCACTGGGTAACCTGTGCCTGATGGGCTTGGTGCCCTGTCGTTTTTGGAGGATGTTGCTCGTAGGTTTCGATAACGAGGCGTAAAGCCTCTCTTTGTGCTTCTGTGACCAGCTCGGCTGTGTTATAAACCTGTTGCCTCGGTCTCTGTTGGACTGCGAAGCAGGTAGCAGTGGGCAGGGTCATATGTGCTATATGGGTGGGGTTATGTATGGCTGGTGTGATGGATGTGCGCTGTAGACAGCTTGTTATGTCTGAGACAGATGCCCATACTCATCATTCCATCGCTTCCTCGTCTTTCCATCGCTTTTCCAGCTTTGCCTTTCCCTCTTTTAGCTTCCCCATGCTCAGACATTTCACCGCCCCTGTAAACATCTCCCAGTTCGTGTATTCTTCGTCCAGTAAGTCCCACACCATTTCTGGTAGCTTTTCCCTGACCTGCCAGATCAAAACGGCACTCTTCTCTACCTTCGCCAGTTTCGTGAGAGCCAGCACTCCTTCGGCCCATATGACGTGTGTCCATGCCTGTACTCCACTCTTCATCTTGATGGTCCCTATGTCTTCTTTGGCCAAAGTTAGTTCTAATAATTCTTTTTCATAGTCCTTCGTGTTTTTCACCACTCTCTGGATTGGCGGCCACCTTTGGTCGAATGCGTATCATAGTTTGTCCCATGAGAGTTGGCATTCAGCTGAAAGTCTGTTGTACCACTCTTCTGCTGCTGATCCGCTGACTATGTAGTCCACTAATGCCTCTATCTTTTTGTACTCCATTGTTATAGTAGTGCATTCTCTCATAGCACGGTTGAATGCTTTTATAAAGTCCTGGGGGTTCTCCATAGCGCTATCCTCGCCATGGAAGGGTTTGACCTCCATCATGGCTTTGCAGTTGCGTCGTGCAGGCTGCGGCTGTGTATGTAACGAGCCTATGGGCTGTGATCGTGGGATGTGTAGAAGTATCTGTTGGAGAAGGGACTGGTATGCCTGTGGGACTGGGAAGAAATCGGCTAAGGTAGGACTTTGTGGCAAGTTAGGTCGTGGTGACAGTGGTAGCGGTCTTGTCGATGCAATGTCCTGTGGGGACTGTGGTTCTTGGTCCGACAGCAGCTGGAAGTCGCTGTTGGTACCCGGGGTATTCGTACCTGTGTGAGGTGTAGACATTTTGCCAATGAAGTGACCTCTGCCATCTCTTTCTGGTAAGCATCTGCAGGACAGTTTGATGGCTTTTTGGTGGCTCGACGGTTTCGTTCGACTACTGATATACTGCTGTGCACATGTAAGTCGTGTGTTTGGTTGCTACTGATGGCTGCAGGCTGCTGTGACTGCTGTGCTGATAGCTGCAACTGCATGTAGTTTGAATCTGCTCTTGTCACCACATTGGAGTGGGCCCAGAGTGACTTCATCACTGGATGACCTGATGATCTACTCACAGTGGCTGCTGCCCTACTCTACACCTGCTGACAAATGCTGTGCCTCCTGACCCCCCTACTCCAATGACTACCCACCATCCTGCAGAACGTCTGTCACAAGTGCAACAGAACTTGTCTCATTTCCCTAGCCACAGTGCCCAATCCCCTCCAATCGGTAAGTGAATATTCAGGTAGAACATGGTTAATACTATTTTGTCAGATCCCATACTACTTATGGAGGATACACACTCCAAAACTGATGTGGTTGAAGAGCACCACTGCCGAAACCATACCCCTCGCGCTCCGGAGCCTCAGCAGCTACTTGGCATTCATCAGGGGTGGTTCCCTGATTCCACTGCACCTCCCACCTCTCTGGATAAGTCTACTCCTGATATAGAAGATTATTCTGCGGACATCTCAGCACAAGCATCAATTTCACCTGGCGAGATCAGTGGTAACCCAACCAAACTCCATTCTTATCTGTACAAATTTCGTGAAATCATTGAACAAGCGAAGCAACTGGTGCAGTGTGGTGGTGCCACAGATCCTTTCCTCAGCTGGGCTCAGTTCATAGATGAGAAGAGTTTCGTGTATATCACTGAAGCAATTGCTGAATGTGAGGAAAAGGGGGTGTTAGTTCTGCCTGGTGAGTCTCATTGCTTCGATGAATGACGCCTCCTAATGGTGAACAGGATATTGGCCACAGTACCACAAGGACCTTGGCATTCTAGTGGGTATTATTATTACACATGTTTACACATTTAGCAGCTCTGGGAGGTGCTCATGACATGGAGATCTACAATCAAAATGAAGGCTCATGAATATGTCTTGCAGCATTATCCTTTGGGTGGCAATCGATCAGCCAAGGAAAATTTAGAGAATGCACAACAACTGATACACAGTGCAATATGACCCCATGCACCTACTTAGGCCGTCTTACATGGCCACCCAAAGGTGAAAATTGGCCAAGTGTCATGGGCCAGCAGACAGTAGCCCAAGGATGGACTGTCACCATGTAACATGGGTTGGGCCCAAGTTGGATATTATCACCTTGTGATATGGGTGGGCTATGGTGCTGTTTCAGGGGAGTGGATAAAGGTGTAATCACCATGTCATATGTGCAGGCCGAGATTTGCTGTAATGGAAGGTAATGGGTGGGCTAGGAAACATTAGTACCAATGAATATAGTAGGGCTGAGCCACTGGGCAATAAGGTGGAACTACAAATAGGACTGCAGGTTCACTGCCAGGGTTTGACTACCGCGGGTTGACTACCATGGGTTAACTACTGTGGGTTGACTAACTCAGGTTGACTACTGTGGGTTAACTAACTTGGGTTGACTACCATGGGTTAACTACTGTGGGTTAACTACCATGGGGTAACTACCGCGGGTTGACTACCTCGGGTTGACTAATGTGGGTTGATGCAGGCAAGTTACTTCAACCTAGAGCTGCAGTGGACATGCCCCTAACAAATAAGGCCATACAAACCATGTCCTGGGCATGTACAACTGTGTAAATATGATTTACTATACACATGAAAAATACAAGTTCTAGCAGCAGGATGGATTATATGGACAAATATGGCTGCGGGAAAATTACTGCGGCCTAGCACAGCCGCGGTACACATGTCCTTAACAAATAAGGTGATACAAAACAGTTCCAGGCTATGTACAACTGAGTAAATATGATTTTCACAGTTAATACATGATCCAGTAGTAGGAAGGATTGTATGGACAAATGAGGCTGCAGGAAAATTACTGCGGCCTAACACAGCAGCAGTACACATGTCCCTTACAAATAAGGCCATACAAAACATTTCCTGGGCATGTACAACTGAGTAAATATGATTTGCATAGTTAATGCACTGAGATCCCAGTCCTAGCCACAGGAGGATTGTACAGATAAATAAGGCCACGGGAAAATTACCATGGTGTAGCACAGCTGCGGTGTACATGTACCTAACAAATAAGGCCATACACACCATGTCCTGGACATGTACAACTGAGTAAATATGACTTGTGCAGTTAATGCACTGAGATCCCAGTCCTATTTGCAGGAGGGATTGTATGGACACAATGTGGGAAAATTACCGTGGCCTAGCACAGCCACAGTGCACATGCCCCTAATGACTTAGGCCATACAACACATTGCATGGGCAGGTACAACTGTGTAAATTATGATTTGCGCAGTTAATGCAACAAGTTCTAGCCACAGGAAGGATTGTATGGACATGTCATACCCACACAGTGTCATGGAAATTGCAGATCAGACCACTGAGGATCAATTTTCTGCATAGTTGTGTCATTTTATTCCCCACATGGTTTATCAGTCTCGAATGTGTTTAACATGGATACTTGTGGCTCAAAAATATCTAAATAGGTACTACTATACTAGACCCAAAGACCAATGATATCTACTAAGGAGGCAACCACTCTATCATGCAAAGTCAAGACTATTCTTATGCGAAGAATGAATACAATCCTCGTCATAGCCATCTATTGCACAAAAATGCTATCCTGGAGCAAGAGATGAATGCCGACATCTGGCAGTCATCCCTCGCATGAGAACTGCCAAGAAGCAGAAGAATCCAAGGAATAATGACCATTCCAGTATGAGAAAGGAATGCAACATATTGCAGTCCAACTCCCATACCAGAACAACCAAAGAAGCAGAAGAAACAATTGAGAAACAAAGGAGAAAAAGAATAATCATTTTTAGCACCCAAATGTCAAATTTAGGCGCCCAGTGCTGGCATTCTGATATTTTGAATAGCTCCACTGTTTTTGAAGCTATCAGGCATGTGACTATACCATCATGGAGCCTAGACCATGGTCTATCTGCCTGTCAAGTTCCGACGTAAATCTGTTTATTTCCCACGGAGATATTCCACCCGCAATCCAGACACCCACTTCATCAGTCACTATGGAGTCCGCATTTTCTCTGGAACGTTTCTCTGCTATTGCAGCAGACCTCAACTACATCCTGCTCTTGGGACAGCCTCTCCCTGAGCTCCTGTGTACTGCCTGGTACATATCTTCCCAGCCTGCTGTTGAAACTCCTATCCTTTCACTACCATTCTTTAGGCTTACTGATAGTTTCCTTATTCATACAGTGAGTATCCTTACATAAGCACGGACTGTTTTTCATCCATTCGGGGATTCTTTTCACCTCAGTGTTCGAAGACGAAGCACTGAGGTAAGACACATACTCACATTCATTTAGTTACTCAGTACTAACCTACTTAGCTTATAGCCTCTGTCTAGGTTAGTTACATAGTGTTCGAAGATGAAGCACTGAGCTTATAGCCTCTGTCTAGTTCCCTGTGCAACCTAGCTCACAAAAGGTTATGAGCCCCACTGGCTTATAAAACTAGACAAGCACTGGCACTATTCAAACTATTCCTACGTGAAACATGTCTGGCCCATCCTCAGCTTCGACAGCCGGGAAAATGAAGTCTTTGACTGTAGCTGCGTTGGCAGCAGTCAAATCTGCAGGTTCAAGTCATTTGTACGATGTGCCTTCACTGGAAAATGATGGAACAAACTTCCAGATGTGGAAGTTTCATGTCCGAATGGTTCTAGGTGTCCGAGGCCTATGGAACATTGTTAGTGGAGACAAAGCCCAGCTGGATGAGACAACTCACCCAATCGAAAGCGAAGAGTGGCTCTCGAAGGACCGAGAAGCCCACGCCCAAATTACTCTTACCCTAAAGGACGAGCCCCTTAGTGGGGTGCTGTACACAACTACGTCTGCAGAAGCCTGGAGGAAGTTGAGTGAGTGTTACGAGGGGAAAGGAAAACAGTCCATCATGTACCTTATAAGTGAGCTCTTCCACAGCACGCTCTCGGACAACGAGTCTATGGAGACGCAGTTAAACTCCATGCAGCAAAAGGCCAACGTGCTGAAGACACTCGGCCAGCCGCTCAAAGGCTCTCTTATCGCAATTGCTATGGTAATCTCGCTCCCACCTTCATATTCCACCCTGTGGACCATTTTAATGGCCACCGACGACAAACTTACAACAGATGCTGTAATAAATCAGGCCCTGATTGAAGAAAAGTCGAGAAAGGTTTCTTCTGCTCATACGGCTCTCACTGCGAAGACGACAGGACGACCTAAAGGGAAAGGGGGATAAGGAAGATAAAGGAAAGAAATCATGCACTTACTGCTCGAAAAACAGCCACACCAAGGACAAGTGTTGGAAGAAGGCTGCTGAATGCTCGAAGGAGAAAGATGATGTGTTGAAAGAAAAAATGGACGAGAAAAAGGAGTTAGCGGCTCATGTCGCGAAAGCGGGACTAACCCACTCACCTCCGCTGTCATGCACCAAACAGGTTTGGTACAGTGAACATGGAAGATAACATCTATATTGAATGATCCTTATGCGAAGGATAAGCACGATGGACCCTCATCATAGCCATCTATCGCACAAGAAGACTATCCTGATGCAAGAGATGATTGCCAATGCTGACAGTCATCACTCGCACAAGAACTGCCAAGAAGCAGAAGAAACTGAAGGAATAACATCCATTATGGTATGAGAAAGGAATGCACTCTATCGCAGTCCAACTCCCATACCAGAACGAGTGAAGAAGTTGAAGAATTGAAGGAGAAACGAAGGAAAGAAGAGAAGAAACGATTTTAGCGCCAAAATGTCATTTTTAGGCGCCCAGTGCCAGCATTCCGATATTTTGAATAGCTCCACCGTTTCTGAAGCTATCAGGCACGTGACTATACCGTCAGAGAGCCTAGAGCGTGGTCTATCTGCCTGTCAAGTTCCGACGTAAATCCGTTTATTTCCCACGGAGATATTCCCCCCGCAATCCAGATGCTCGTCTCATCACTCACTATGGAGTCCGTATTTTCTCTGGATCATTTCTCTGCTATTGCTGCAGATCTCCACTATGTCCTGCTCTTAGGACAGCCTCTCCCTGAGTTCCTGTGCACTTCCTGGCACATATCTTCCCAGCCTGCTCCCTCAGTCCCTCTCATTCTTGGTCAGTGTGTTCTCCTCGTCAGTCCTGCATCAAGGACGTACTTTGGTCGTCTTAGGTCTATTGTCAAGCTTGAGAAGTCTTCTCTGGTCGTCTCTGTGTCCCCTGAGCCCTCAGCCTATGGTCCCTTCCTCCCAGATACTTGCCATGTCCATCTTCCTCTGTCATTCGTCTCGCTTTCCCGGATGCGTCGAATTCAATACTCTATCCACTTCCCTACTTTCAGACGGCATCCCCCAGCACCATGACAGTTATACCCCCACTTTAGAGTGCTATTAGGAAGAAGAACCCTCTCGTTCTTTCCCAGAAGAGAGCTCGTCAAGGGAGCCCATGGTTGCGCTACAGCGGCACTAGAACACATGCATTACACCTTAGTGTATGCTGACCCCCCAAAGACCTCTGGACCCCTGGTACCCTTCTTGTGGCTGTTCTGTCTCGGATCAATCCCCCTATTAATCCCAGATCTTCCCCATTGTTGTCCCATCAAACTTCTTAGGCTGTGCATCAATGACTCCCTTCTGCTGTGCAGTGACTCATCCCTTGCTTACTGATGCTCTCTTGTCATCAGTATTACTCTATCCCTTTCGCATTTTTGGTATATTACTCAGCTGATGACTCACTCCCTTACCAATCAGTTTTGTCATGCAGCTTACTCATTTCTTTACTCAGCAGCTTATTCATGTTCCCTATGCTTACTCATTTATGCTTATCCCTTGCTTACTGATCGCTTACAAACCCCTTACAAAGCTCTTACCAATCCCTTACCAATCTTTGACAAATTCTGCTTACTCCCTTCTCTTTTTGTACTTTAATGCTGTGCCCCCCCATGTATTTAAACCCCTGGGCTCAGCCCAGTGGAAGAGAGCCCAATAGCACGAAATTATCCCTCTCTCAGACTCTCCCAATCAGTATCCCTCCAGTCTTTGAGTCCTTGTAGGCTTCAGTGAAGGTCTAAAGGCTCAATATCTTCAAGTTTATTCAAGTTATTCAAGGTCTATCCTTCTTACTAGGCTCAAGCGGAGTCTAGGCTTCATTCTAGTCAATCTCCCTTGCCTCTGGACATCTGATGCATCCCTGTCCCCTTGCTGCACTATTTTCTCTGTGTAGCACCCCCTTCCCAACCAACTCCTGTCTGGATTCCGCACAGGCAAACCACCACTCTTTCTTTGTCTATTGGTGTTGTGTTTTGGTTGTTGTTTTGACCTAAACCCTCACTCAGACTCACACCGCTCCGCCTGTTTATGGCACAATGATTAGCCAGCACCCCTACTCAGAGGGACTGGGTCGTTGATTCTGGCGTGTCCGCACACATGTGCTCGGAACACGATTTATTCGATTCATATCGGCCATTGTGGCCTCCCCAGCTCATTGGTCTTTGGGACGGCAGAACCATCCCTGCAACAGGAACTGGAGACATTCGTTTATTGGTATATATTGGAGACGGTCACCGAAGGGTCTTAACCCTCCGGGATGTCTATCACATCCCAGTATTGGACAAAAATCTTCTGTCTGTCTCAGGTCTTGCTAGGCACAACCTCCAAGTTATTTTTGGCGCACGATGCTGCCAAATCACAGATGGTCAAGAGACAATTGGAACCACATATAAAAAGGATGCACTATACATACTCTCCATGGCATGACGCTCCGATGAGGCAACCTATGCCAAGAGGGCACCTCTGCGATCTGAAGATCCACGCCCACTGCACACAACGTACTTGAACGTTTGTGGCCCTGTTGATACAGCAATGTGGACGGGTGACTACTACTTCGCCACCTTCGTCGACACCTATTCCCATCACGTCGTAGTCAGGCTCATGAAGTCTAAAGGAGAAATATTAAAACTTACCCAAGAATATCTTGATCGCGCCGAAACCACAACGGGCGAGCATGCTGCTCACTTCCACATGGCTGACATTGGCAATGGGACTTTCGACACCCTACAAGCCTACCTAAACACAAAAGGAATCAGTTGCGAAGTAGCAAACGAGCACATACCAGGAATTGAGAGCGTGGCTGCACAGACAGCCAACAGACTACTCGAAACTGCTCAAATGATGTTGACAGACACTGATTGGATCAGCGGGCACTGGGGAGACATCCTCCTGCATGCCGCCCATACCCTGAACTGGGCACCTACGCCCTTAATCGCTGGTAATTGCATGCCACGCAAAATGTTCACTAAAAAGAAGCTACCAGTCAGAATGCTCCGAGTGCTCAAGTCTAGGGCGTGAAGGGACATACCTAGCATCAACCATCCTGCATACAACCCCAGAACTCTCAACCGAAGGCCTGCAAGTGCAAGCACAAACAGCAGTTAAGTGTCTGAGCCGCAAACGGACAAGCTCGATGGTGAGTGCCAAAGGCCTGCAAGAGCAGGCACAAACGGCCTCAACCACCTTGCCGTCGATGGAATACACCCAATCGCTGAAAAAACGGAAGGGTTAGCACATGGGATGGGGCCACATTTCATCCAAGGCCGCTCAAACTCACCTGTGGGGCTGAGGACGCCAATGAGCGCCGTGGGGAGCTCCGATGGGCTCATTGCTCAGGTACCTGGGTGGAAATGTCGAGAGGAAGCTGTAAACAAGTCAGTAAATGCATCTGATTCATCTGATCGAAGCAGATCGTGCCGTCAAGGCGACCTGACCCCAAAACTTGAGTTTGGGGGCGAGACGATCAAAATGGATGTTAGAAGCGACGAAGAGCAGACAGACAGGGACGGACATACCTATCAGAGGGCCCACAGTTGACCGCTCAACCTGCCGACTCGAAACGTGCCTCCTACAGGCAAAACAAACAACTTGGAGGGGCCAGTTTGCAGGTGAGGCAGAGATCCATATGGAAACAACTTGGAGACCTGTAAAAAGGGACGTCAGTGGATCATAAAGGAAGGAAAAGGTCAGCCGAATGCAAACAGAATCAAGAGCTTACCTTTGTCAGTCGAAATGGACGATGACAAGAGCTGCAACGTGGACTGCAGCAAGATAAGGATATGCTCATTTAGCTTCAATCTACTCATCCCCTGCTTTCCCCCCCTCTCTTTTGGGCCCCATGCAATGATTTTTCCATATTCTTGGTTATGCACCCCTTTTTACCTATGTTTCTGCTCATTCCCTTGGCTCAGCAGCTTGTTTAGGCTTTCCCCATCAATGACTCAGCCTGATTACACTGCTTACTGATCACTTACCAATTTCTTACCAATTTCTTACCAAGCACTTAGTCATTTGCACTTACAGGGCCACAGCCCCTCCTGTATATAAACCAGCAGCCAAAGGCTGCAAGGAAGAGTCTGCTTCCCCCCCAATAAAGCGACCACATTCACTCTCCCTCTCTTTCTATAAGCTCCCTCACTGTCTTTGGACTTGTAGGTCACTCAGTGCTGGCCTAAAGCTCCACTATTGTTGTTTGTCAGATATATATTGTATCTGATCAATTCTCTAGGCTGAAGCGCAGTCTAGCATCTCTGTCCACTCTATCCCATCACTCTCCATTGCATTCTTGAAGCAGGAACTGTCCCCTTGCTTCCCTGTTGTCCCATCACTGCTATTACACCCCTATTGCCAATCTATCATTGTTCTTTAATCCCAGGACTCTTCCTAACCACTGTGGTAGGCTGAAGAGGAGTCAATACCATCCCCAGTCGCATCTATTCCCCATCAGAAGCCCTTCACTTCCCTCCTGCACCTTGCCTGAAGGTGTGCAGCACATTCCCCAGCGGAGATTAAATACCAGAACCGCAAAGGAAGTTTAAGGTGGTTGGTAGCTTCTCTGATCCTCACTCAACACAGAACACGACCAATGTGTATTCTTTGAGTATGTAGGATAATAAGAAGTAAGTCTTATATTACATAACAAGAAGCAATTAAATAGGAAAGGAAGTATTACATAAGTAAACAAATATGGGTGACCCCTAAGGGCACCCTTACAGGAAGACCACCACTCGCTTTTTGTTGTCATTTGGTGTTGGTTGTTGGTTGTTCTGATCTCTTCCCTCACTTAGGTGCACACTGTCTATTTACATCACAACTAATGCATTGACAGGTTGAGAAAGCTTTTCGAGCATGGTCAACAGGAGAGTATGCTCCACCACACAAGGCCCATCAAAGGTTTAGTTGAAAAGTCTGGGGGTTTGCTACTAATGAGGTGATGGAATCTGTTGATCATCTTTCTGGTAATCAGTGGAAGAAGATTTTGACAGCTGCTGCAAAGTTCAGGGGGGCTTATCATCCTCAGCCTACTTTGGATGCTGTGGTGGCCCAGTTGAGGAGGCCATCTGGAAGGGCTAGATGCATTGAACAGGACTCTGAATAGTGTTTAGTTGCTTATTGATTTGCATTGTTGATGGTGGTTTTTTACTGAGTTTGTGAAAATCTGGATAAATCAGAGAAATTGATGATCTGAGAGTCTGAGAAACTAGTAAGCTCAGAACTACTGACAATCAGAGAAACTGGTAAGCTAAGCATTACTGATAGTCTGACAGTCTGAGAAACTAGTAAGCTCAGAACTACTGACAATCAGAGAAACTGGTAAGCTGAGAACTACTGACAATCTGACAATCTGAGAAACTGGTAAGTTGATTACTAATAGTCTGATAGTCCTGGACAGCTAGTAAGCTAAAAACTACTGACAGTCTGAGAAACTATTAAACTGATAACTACTGACACTCTGAGAGTCTGAAGAAATGATGGGCTGAAAATAACTGATGGTCTGATCATTTGAGAGACTGAGGTACTGGAAATTACTGATACACTGAGAGGGTCTGATGTTCTATTAAACTGTTTGACTGCAAATAACTGACTATCTGATACTATCTGAGAATTACTGGCAATCTGATATGCTGCCTTGCTGGACAACTGTTAGGCTGACATTATCTGATAAATTATGGTGTTCTGTGTAACTGCTAAACTGCTGAACTAAAAATAACTGCTGGGCTGACATTATCTGATAAATTCTTGTGTTCTCTGTGACTGCTGGACTGCTGAACTGAAAATAACTGACATATTCTGACAGTCTGAATATATGAAAAACTGCTGACCTGAAAATAACTGAAGGTCTGTGTAACTGCTGAACTGATATCAGAAGGGCAAATTCTGAATTACTGACTGACTGCTGGTCTGAAAATGTCTGAGAATGTCTGATCTCAGATTTTCAGATTTTTTCAGTTCTTCAGAAAATTTGTCAAGTTGCTGATGCATATGAGACAAACTGCCAAAAAGTCTGCAGGTGGAACTGCAAATCATATCTCCATCCCAGAGCTATGCAGAAATGCAAGAGCAGCAGTGAGACAACCCTAAGGGACAAGCCCAAAGAACTATCACGCAAGCTCCGAGGAGGGATAGGAGTCGAGTCTTAGAGCATAAACCCAAAGAGAGCTTGAATGGAGAGCTCCAGGGTGCTGGATTCACCAGTACATATACTACAGAGCATGCACCAGGCATGAGGTATACATGAGACTACAGCATGTATGTAGGTAGTGGTATGACATCAAGGGTGTAGGTATGGCTACCAGAAGACATACATGAGGCAAGGGACTAGGCTACATATAGCATTCCAGGTTGTATACAGGCTGCTTACAGGTTGTAATCAGGTTGCATACAGGTCTGATAAGTTAGGATGTCATCTAATCACAGATTAGATAAGATAAAAAGTCATGGTCCATTACAAGCAGGCGCTCCACCAGTAATGCCAATTATTTGTGTCCCTCCCCTCCGACGGTGTGCAGATAAGGTAACAGCTGGGAAGCCACCCAAGATACTGGTAAGTACATTTTTCTCTTGATTTCCCCCCAGGACTAAGATATACTAGTTTTGTTATCTGTGCCAGGATGGCGGCTTCCTCTACAAGTGCGATGACTGCCTGCACACTATGTGTTTGAAATGCATTCAGGTCCCTGCAGAGCATCAGGCCACCCTCGTAGAAGATGATGTATGCTTCCAGTGCGTTTCTTGCCACTGGCTCCTTATCCAGCAGCAAAAAGTATGCAGACCATACGCGGTGCATGGCTTCATTTCTTGTCTAGTTATAAACCTCCTACAGGGATTTACAAAGGATAATGTTCCAATACTCCCCACATTCCTTCCCATGTCTGGAAGGTTTGAGTTAGGGACTTGTGGCCACATCCTTTCACCCACTGTTCTTCTCATCCATTTCTATCTCTCATTGATCACCTCCACATTCCATGCCAGAATAATTCACCAGAGTCTTTCAGACTATTTCCCCCATGGTGGCCTTGACACGCTCAATGTACCATTGGTACAGATGAGGCAGCTGCAGAGTATACCCACCATGCCACATACTTGATAGAGGGCCTTAGGCAGGATTATGAGTATGTTTTGATTATTCTCACTGACCACAGCGATGCAGATAGGGGGGATCTATTTGTTGGTGCTGATGGGTCTGGCTGTAGTGCAGCTGCTCACATTGACAATGTAGGTCTCCAAAGTCTTTTTTAATTCATGGGACTAACTATTCTTGGAGTTCCTTGATAGCCTTTTCCAACCTTTCAAAAAATTCATCCCAAATAGCTTTATGTACATCGCTGTCTGCGGTTCTGTTGTCAACCAAAGAGAATCATTTAATTTGCTGCGTGACAGCCTAGCAAAGTAAGTAAGCAATAGTTTCTCATTTGCTAACTTATTGCATTTTATCTAGGTTTCAAGTATCCAATGCCCTGGCATTTGACGCTCCCTGTCTACAGATGTGCAACATTGCGGAACTTTTGATGTGCATCACAAAATCAATCGTCATCCACGGATTCATATTTATGGTTGCCCTTGAGCATATGTTGAAGGAGTCAACAACACTTGGAATGCACACCGGCATTGTGCACTTTTTTCTGGGAAATTCTGGTGATGGGAAGAGCATATTTCAGGTCACGAAATATGTGTGGATGCACTGGGACTGCCAGCCATGGGGACAGCCCCTGCCAATACAATGCCCCCAGTGTGGGGCTCTTCAGAAATGGCTGTTGGTGCAGCATAGGGATGGATTGTACTCCTTTGAGTGCAGGTACAGGTGCTGTGGGTATGGCGGGGATAACCGCAAGAAGCCAACCCATTCGTGGAGGGTTAAGTGCCCTGAAGGAGCAGTCATGATAAAGTGCCATGGTGGCCACAGTGCATGGATGTGGCAGTCAGTAATGGGTGAAGATTCATAGTTTTACTCTTATACATTCACTCTACATTTGTGACTATGTAAACCCTTTTTTTCTGCAATTAATGTAGCTGCACGTAAACTTGGTACTACAGATTGAATGGCCACGCCTATGACAATCTTTGTGACAACAAAAATGAATATACAGGTTGCAAATCCGGAGTCACCTGATGCGCATCACATGACAGTTGAAACTTGATGGCGTGGCAGTGGCATTCCTCTCTCAATACATTCCTAAGTAATATTGCATCTAGCAATGGCTCTGTCAAATCTGGGTCCACTCAGGACAAAATCCAGATGAAATCCAGTTAAGATCTCGAACGTGGGAGGGGCAGAGGTTGGCCTAGGCTGGGGGTTGCTCAGGGGGCAGGATAGACTGATTGGGTACAACGACAGAAGTCAAGCATTGACCCCTTGCATGGATTCTGGTCAAGACAAGAGGGAGCAGGGACGAGAGATATGGAGTGGGTGACTTAGTTGATTTCAGACTAAAGATACAGGACTGAGTACAGGACTTTATATATGGAGATGGAAGTAACCTGAGTATATACAGTGACAAGTAAACAACCAGAAACCGGAACAAGGGAACGAGAGTGAAAGGAATAGGTCGGTAAAATAAACAGGGACAGGAAAATAACCAGGGAGTCAGGCTCGAAGCAGACACGGGGAACTGGAAATATACAGGGACGACGGAATGGGTGCAGGAACAATGTGGTAAGTGGAACTAAACCGGATTGGAGAAATGGATAGGGTTTAGTACGGACTTGACAGATACTATGTGCACAAGTCTAGTTCAGGACCGGGGATGAAGCACAAGGCCTGGGATCAAGCTGTATAGCTGCGATGAAGCCGGAGTAACCGGGTGAATGACCAGAACTGGATATGGTCGTGACAGGCTCCCTGGACTGTGGTTTTTGCTAAGATACTTGCAGATTGAGGCGACCCTAGGCGAAAACACCAAGGACACAACTACATGCTGGAACTCTGAGAGGAATAGGATGTGAGAGACTAGGGCAAAAACCCAAGATGAGCTCGAATGGAGAGCCTCTGGGTGCTGGATTGCACTGTATATATACCACTATACACAAGGGCTACACAAGGCTATCCATGAGGCTATGTACTGTGCAAAGCTATGTTAGTGATGTCATAGTGGAGCTAAGGCTATGCGGAATGACATCAAGGGAGGCAGTGTGTACAGCATGAGGCACAGGTCTAGACTAGGTAGATAAGATATGGCTGTACACTAAGATAAGATAAGATGAAAAAGTTGGTCTGTTACACAGATCATCACAAAGCTTACATCAAATGAAGGGGAGACAACAAGGCTAGGGTGCAGATCCTCAGGGATTGTTGCAAGGAAATTCTGGATGCTAGCCAGGACCACCCATCCACCACCCTGCCAGATCATCTATGAATGGTGAGTACTGAGTATATTGTCATCTACTTCGTATTTTCCTGACTTACTTTGTTCGATCCCAAGGTGATCAGGAAGGAGTACCTCAGACATCTTGCTGATTCTGATCAGGAAGATGAGGAGTCAGCCATCAACACCAGTGAGGAAAAAAGACACCACATGAAAATATCTGCAGAAGAACACAAACAAGCTGCTCGTCTGTTACGACCATGTCCAACTCCGGGTCCTATCCAGTCACTCCGGTCACTTCGCAGCTTTACAGCTCAACTCCGGTCGCCCACCAGTTACTCCGGTCGCGCTCACGCAGATAACCTTCCGTTAAGCACGACCCTTGGTCTATGCTCTATTCGTTCGTTACCACACCTCGCCGTCAACCCTGCTTGGTCGTGAGTTCTCCGTGTACTTGTTATATCTCCTGCCTTGTGTTATTTTCACCAGACCTGATTTATTTTACCCGGACCTGACTTTATTTTCATCGGACCTGACCTAGTACTTTCTCCGGTTATCCCTTGTCCGCCCTTTGGGCTGTTTACTTGTCACCGTAAATACTCGACCCTAGTTCTCCGTAGTATAAGTACCCTGTACTCCGTCCTGTATACCTCAGTCTGAAATCAACATAAGTCACTACTCCTGTTCCCGTCCATCTCCGTCTCCGTCTCCGTCTCCTTCCCTTGACCGGAACCTACGCAAGGGGTCAACGCTCGTTGTCCTTAGTCGTTGAACCCAATCGGTCACCAACTCCGGCCGGACTAATCTCTTGTCCAGCATCTGCCCTCCTCCTTCGTCCGCTCTCGTCCAGACTTGACCGGACCTCTTACCGGAGTAGACCCGGACTTGACATCATCCACAGAAGGTGGGGGATTACAGGAGACTGTGGGATGCCTTCCGAGCTGCCTGTAAACTTTTCAAGGACGAACTGGATGCCCTTGACAAAGCCTCCAGGGACCAGACTGATAAGTTGACGTTCAGGAAGAGAATGAAAACTGTGCACGAGTGGTTTGAGGGGCTTTCCAAGGAGAAGAAGAGGGAAGCAGAGTTGGCTGCCAACAAGTGGAATCAGGAGGGTGCACCAAAGCACCAGAAAGTTGTGTCAGTGTCTCACTGTCCATTCATATTTTATCTTCACACTTCTATTTTTCTAGTTATCAGAAAAAAAATATCAAACACATGTTGACCAAATTTTTATCATTGCTTAAATGTACAATGGGAGTCCACACAGTCATGTTGATTGGCTATGAGAAAGGGGAAAGTGTGGCAACCAATATGTGCATAAAGTCTTCTCTTTGCCACACAATTTACTTATTCAAATTCTTCATATTAAGCTTGGAGGCTGAGCCCCCCAATTGTCAGTCCAAACCTTTTTCAAAGCACTTGAATGAGGCCAAGACCTGGGCAGCGGGAGGTGCAGATCTCATAGTGACCTATCTGACACATCATGGTACATTGCATTTTGTACAGATATTTCTTTGCTAATGCAACCTATGCAGAGTCAGACGAAAGTGGAGAGTCATCAGGTGAGGAAGAAGTCATACCTGACATCCCCTTGGATTGTTCAGGCAATCCAAGGCTCCCAGATCGATTGGGACTGAAGCTGAAAACACAACAGCTCCTTGTACAGGATATATTTAAGAAGGCCTATGGTGAGTTCACCTTGATCAACATGCACTCGGTATGCATTGAGATAATTTTTTAGTGAAATTTACTAAATCCTTGAGGGTCTTGGTTCCTTGGCTACTGCTTGCCAAGGATCCTGAAGAGTACATTTATTCCGACTGCAACCCTGAGGGATTCCTCATCCGAGATCCCTCCAAACTCACCAAGATTAACGTTGACAAACTCTGGTGTCACTGGGATGAAATAGAGAAGAAGAAGAAGGTTATATTAAATGATATGGATACCTGTGAGACCTGACTATCTAAACATGGACTGCCTCAAACATGGTGGTGAGGAAGACACCTAGATAGCTAGTGGAATAGTGATTGTTGTTATGCTGGTGGGTGGGGCTGTTGACATTTGTCAACAGGGGTGGTGGCAGTGGTGGTGCTGGTGTCAGGTGTCATTGTTGTGCTGGTGCTGGAGGGACCATAGTTGTCATGCTGGTAGTAGTTGTCATTGCCTGGCTGGTGAGGCTTGTATATGCTGCAATACAATCATTTGTACCAAATATTGTTGCAGATGGAGGTGATGCTTACCCTCTGAAGAACCTCTGATAGATCTCCCCACAATGTTGTCAATCTTACTTGATAGACCCAATAGACTGGTGGGAGGGATGTGATACCCTCAGTGCACCTTCCTCACAATGTTGATTGGGCCCAATAGACTTCTGTCAGGGGCTCTCAACCATTTCTGGAATTGGCATTGGAAGAGGGCATATATTAGGTACATTGTCAGGTACACAAAAATTATTATATCTAAAGACCATGGGAACACAAACAAACTGCTGCCAAGGGTGGTGCCATGCCACTGGTGTGTTACTGATCTTTCCTCAAGAGATCTGGGGGTCAGGTGTTGGCCTAGCATTAAGGCCAAGGTGCTATGTAGCATAGTTGTGCTTCCCAAAGATTAGAAAGGCTGAACAAATACTTAAGCATGAGACTGAAGGGTATGGTCAAAGACTGACTTAGTATGAGTGCAGACACAGTGAGGGGAAAAGGCACATTACATATGGTAAGAGTACCCAAGATTGATTTAGCCATTGGCATTAAAGCTCCATGAAAAACTCTAGCTGGGAGTTATTGATGCAACTCTGAGGTGTCCTGAGATCTTGTGGCCACCCACATGATGACAACAATGATGGCAGTGGCCAGCCAACACCGCTATGACAAAAACCAACTTATGTGTTAATGTCAATGGCTCAACCACCTGTGAGCATGATGGCAAGTGCCAACACTACTCACTACAGACAACACCACTACTGTCCATGGCCATTGATGTGGACAGCCTGACCACCACATGAGCATGCCAAGCATGAGTGCCACCACAGCTTATTGCTGATGTGTCAAGTCCGGGTCTACTCCGGTAGGGGGTCCGGTCAAGTCCGGACGAAAGCGGACGAGAGGGGAGGTCAGAGGTTTGGGCAGAGGTTAGCCCGGGCCGGAGTTGCGACCGTTTGGATTCAACGACAAGGACGGCGAGCGTTGATCCCTTGCGTAGGTTCCGGTCAGACGGAGATAGAGACGGAGACGGACAGAGGATCAGGAGTAGTGACTTAGATGATTTCAGACTGAGGTGTACAAGGTAAACTGGAGGGTACTTATACTAAGTAGAACTAGGGTCGAGTACATACGGTGACAAGTAAACAACCTAATAGCGGACAAGGGATGACCGGAGTTAGGACTAGGTCAGGTCCGGTGAAAATAAAGTCAGGTCCGGATAAAATAAAGTCAGGTCCGGTGAAAATGCTACAAGGTATAGGATATATCGAGTTCACGGAGAACTCACGTCAAGGCAGGGCAGACGGCGAAGTGTAGTAAGAGTGAATGGAGTATAGACCAAGGGTCGTACTTAACGGAAGGTTATCGGCGCGTCCGTGACCGGAGTAAGTGACGAGCGACCGGAGTTGAGCTAGAGAGCTGCGACGCGACCGGAGCGACCGGATGAGACCTGGAGTTGGACATGGTCGTAACAGTATCCCCCTTTTAGGGGCCGAACCCATGAGGCCCCAACGAGGTGTCGTGTGGTCGCCTAACACAATGCGGAGTCCGGAGTGGTTGTCTGAGTACGAATTTTGGATCTATAAAGATCAGACCGGTTTTGCTTTCACCCCCAGTTTTCTGCCTTCTACCAACATGTCCGCACCAGCCAAGCCTACCACCCCCGCCGCTACTTCCACTGTCGAGTCCAAGGACTGGACAAAGGCCACCACACCGGAGCTACTGTCCGGTAGCGAGGACGAGTCGAGCGTTCTCGACGCGAAGGCGAAGGAGCGTCGTCGCCGCAAGCAGGTGAGGAGAGAGGAGAGACAGCGTCGGGAGGCGGAAGAGAAGAGAGCACGCGAGGAGGCGGAGCGTGCAAAGGCGGAGGCAGAGCGAAAGGCAAGGGAGGAGGCGGAGCGCAAGGTGCGAGAGCAGGCGGAGAAGGAGAGGGCGGAATCGCAAGCGAGGGCGGAGTCGGAGCAGAGAAAGGCGGCGGAGGTGGCTGCCAAGCAGAGGGCGGTGGAGGTAGCCGCCAAGCAAAAGGAAACGGCGCAGGAGGCGTCGAAGAAGAGAGCAAGGGAGGAACCGGAGGCACGTCCGGTAGGAGAGGCCCGGTAGGTTTTATTTTATTCTATTTCTGCTTTTGTTTTGCTGACTGCTTTTGGTAGATGCGTGCGTTGCGCAAAGCATCGCGCAGTGTGCGAGCGCGACCCGGAGAAGCCAAAACAGCGGGCGTGCATGAAGTGCGCCGGCCTCAAGGAGAAGTGCGAGTGGCCGGAGGTGGGGGGTCCCGGTCCGGTAGTGAACAAAGGCAAGGGTAAGGCGAAGGAGAAGGAGGTGGCGACGTCACCGCGAGGCGGTGAAAAGCGGAAGAAGAAGAAGCTGGCGAAGGTCGTCAACGACGACGACGAGGTTGTGGAGGTGGCAGGCCCATCTGGGTCAAGGTCCGGTTTCAACACCGGGCCTTTCTTGGAGCGGATGGACCGGCTGACAGCCGCGGTGGAGGCGATGACCAGACAGATGGCCCGGATCGTGGACTCCACGCGGTCCGTATCCCGGTCCAACGACCGACTCAGCGCCGGCCTCGAAACCTTTTTCGAGGAGTGCCGGTTCTTTACAACGGACTTTGCCAGGTCGGAGGAGGAGAGTGACGAAGAAGTCGATCCAGAGGAGATTGACCAGGAGTTGGAAGGGCTCCAGAAGGACCTGGAGGAGCAGGAAGGTCCTGCGCCGGAGTAGGTAGTCCGGTCCGGCGCCTTGTAAATAGAAACTGTACTTTTTTTTTTTTTTTAGTTATGAAAGGTTTTTTTTTTTGTTTATAAGAGAAAAGTTGACTGGACTGGAGAGTGATATTACTTGAGACAGAGTGAAACAGATAAAAGAAACGGAGGCGAGAGTAATACTACATGGACGCGAGTGGTCCGGGTTTGTCCGGGTACCAGACATGATAATCTTCTAGTAGTTCCGTAGCGTTGCCTAGTTCAGTGGCGAGTAGCCAAGACGTTTCTTCGTCAGTTCCTTCGTAACCGGACCAACGCACCAAGTAGAGTAACTTGCACGTTTTGCGTCGACGGTCAACCTTGGAGTCGAGGATCTCAGCGATCTCGAACTCCGGTTCACCATCTACTTCGACCGGTGGCGGAGGAGGTTGTATCCGGTCTGGTATGGTGTTGGGTATGGCCGGTTCGAGTTGGGAGACATGGAAGACGGGGTGAACTGCGCGCATGGAATCTGGAAGACGGAGCGTAAAAGAGAGGGAGCCTACTTGCGCGATGATAGTGTAGGGCCCCAGGTTCTTCTCTGATAGCTTTTTGGATGGTCGTGTTGACCGGAAGTATTTGGCTTTCACGTACACTTGGTCGCCAACCTTGAAGTCCGGTGCCGGAGTACGTTTGGCATCAGCCGGACCTTGGTAGCGAAGTTGCGCGTTGGCCATTTCTTCTCGAAGATATTGATGTAGTGACTCGAGGTCGACTGCGTAGTCACGAGCCCGTGTAGAGGTCATATCGCGCTCCGGATAGACGGAGATGTTAGGATGATAACCTTTGTTAGCGAAGAATGGTGAGACTCCGGTGGTAGCACTAGGTGCGTTATTATAAGCAAACTCCGCCAAAGGGAGTAGGTCCGCCCAGTTGTCCTGCTGGTAGTTGCAGTAGACGCGGAGGTATTGTTCGAGTGTCTGGTTGGATCGCTCTGTCTGGCCATCGCCCTCCGGGTGGTAACCGGAGGTGAAGTGGAGGCGCATGTCGAGGGCTTTTCCGAGTGACCGGAAGAAGTGGGAGACGAACTCGGTACCGCGATCTGAAGTGACGTGGGCGGGAACACCGTGCTTGGAGAATACATGGAGTAGGAAGAGCTTCGCGAGCTCCGGGCTAGTGATGGTGTCGTGAGTAGGAATGAAGGTGGCCTGTTTAGAGAGCCTATCTACTACGACCAAGATAGCTGTGAATCCGGTAGAGGCAGGGAGCTGCTCTATAAAGTCCATGGATATGGAGTTCCAAGGTCTTTCCGGGACAGGGAGCTGTTTTAGTAACCCATAGGGTCGGTGGCGCGGTGTCTTAGCTCGAGCGCAGGAGGTGCATGACCGGACGTAGTCTTTGACGAAGGTCCTGAGGCCAGGCCAGGTATACTTACGCCGGATTAGTTCCAGAGTCCGGTTTTGCCCAAAGTGGCCAGAGAGTGGGTGATCATGGTGATACCGGAGTACCCGGAGACGGAGACCGTCCAGGTCCGGTACATAGATGCGACCATCTAGGCGGAGGAATCCTGCCTCATCTGCGGACCAGCGAGAGTCCGGAGGGTCAGAGAGGTGGATCTGGGCAATGGGATCTGAGGGGAGAGCAGATAAGATGTCGTTGTGGAGTGTTTCCACGTCCATGATGGCAACTGCTCGACGGAGGACCGGAAACTCTAGAATGGTTGCGCGAAGGGAGTTAGTCAGTTGTTCTTGGGTGAACACCGGCCTGAGATTTTGTGGATTAACACGGGCGTAGCCACTATCCCCCTCTTTGGGGTAGACGTCCCATCGTCTAGTGAGAGCGTCCGGCTTGGCACCGAGTTTTCCGGGGCGGAAACGAATGACGAGGTTAAACTGGGAGAGAAATTCAGACCACCGGGCTTGCCGGCGGGAGAGGACTTTGGAGGTAGAGAAATACTCTAGGTTCTTGTGGTCGGTGACGACGTCAATAGGGGAGGCGGAGCCTTCAAGGTAATGGCGCCAGTTCCGGAATGCCTCGAAGATGGCAAGGAGTTCCTTATCGTGGGTGTCGTAGTTCAGCTCCGGAGCAGTCAAGGTCCGGGAGTAGAATGCTACCGGACGAATCTCTCCGTCGGAGCAAGTGATAGACAGGATACCAGCGACTGCGTAGTCGGAGGCGTCCGTTTCCACGATGATAGGGGTGTCCGGAATAAAGTGAGTGAGTATGGGCGCGGTAGTGAAGGCGTGCTTGAGAGCATTGAAAGCGCGTCGACAGTCCTCGGAGAAGACCCAAGGAGCATCTTTCCGGGTGAGCCGGGTGAGAGGGACCACAATGTCGGAGTAGTTGAAAATGAACCGGCGGTAGAAGTTGGCAAATCCCAAGAAGGACTGAATGTCCTTTACCTTACGAGGTTCAGGCCAATCAGAGATGGTTTGTATTTTGTCCGGAGACATAGTCAGACCTTCAGGGGATAGACGGTAGCCAAGGTATTCCACTGAGTCCGAGTGGAACTCGCACTTCTCCGGTTTGGCGAAGAGGCCATGTAACCGGAGTCGCCGGAGTACCTCCCGGACATGCTGCTGGTGAGACTCCATATCCTCGGAGTAGATGAGGATGTCGTCGAGGTACACGACGACACAGACATCCAGCATGTCAGCAAAGACGGTGTTGACAAAGCGCTGGAATGCTGCAGGGGCGTTAGTGAGGCCAAAGGGCATTACTAACCACTCGTAGGACCCATAGCGCGTACGGAAGGCGGTCTTCCATTCATCGCCCGGAGCAATCCGGACTAGATGGTACGCGTGCCGGAGGTCAATCTTGGAATAGATTTTAGCACGGCTGGGTGAGTCCAATAGATCAGAGATAAGGGGGAGTGGGTAGCGATCCTTCTTGGTGATTTTGTTAAGGCCTCTAAAGTCAACGCATAGTCGTAAGGAGCCGTCCTTCTTTTTAACGAAAAGGACCGGAGCAGCGTGAGAGGAAGCGGTAGGGCGAATGAAACCTGTAGTGAGATTCTCATCGATGAACGTCCGGAGAGCGGAGAGCTCGACCGGAGACAGTGAGTAAAGGGTTCCCAGGGGTGGTGAAGTACCTTCTTCGAGTTCGATCTTCAAATCGTAATCGCGATGCGGGGGAAGTTCAGAGGCTTTCGCCTTACTGAACACATCCGCATAATCGCGGTATTCCGGAGGGACGATGTCCAAGTCCGGCGGAGTTGATATAGAAGAAGACCGGGCCTTTGCTGAGTCCACAGGACGCAGCTGGAGTTGGTACTTCGTGGATCCTTCCAAACTGCACGCACGCACGAATGCTGCTGCGTTGATTAGAGAGATAAGCGGAGGGTTGCAAACCGGAGTGTCGACAGATGGCACGAGGCCTGGGGTAGACTGGCCGGAGAGGCCGGAGTCAGAGTTTCCGGGCAGAACCGGAGAGGGAGTCGACGGGGGCGCTGGCAAACTTCCTGCAAGAGTCCGGAATGTTAAACTACTCAATACCCAGTCAATCAACGGATTATAGCGGGTGAGCCAGTTATGTCCAAGGACAATCGAGCATTCAGAATCCAACGGAGCGAGATAAAAAGTCATGGGGGTGACATCACCGGATGCGGGGAACTGCACTGATAAATCGATAGCTTGAGTAATTACATAGTTTGATGTACCGTCGAATAACCGGAGTTGGACGGGAGAGACGGAATAGGAGGTAAGGTTGTTTTTGTGCGCGAATTGTAAATCTACAAAGCAATGCGTGGACCCGGAGTCCACAAGTGCGCGGATTTTAGGTATATCATGAGATAAAAGAGAAACATAAGGCATAAGAGAGTTTGGGTCGAAAAGAGCGGACGCGTTGAGGCGGGCCTCCTTGGGTGCACTTCCGGAGTCAACGCAGCTCGCCGGTTGTGCGGAGGGCCGGGAGCTGCTTACTCTTTTTTTGACTCGGAGTTGGCACCCGAGTTAGTAGAGTCCGTTTTACCGGACTCAGCAGCGACGGCCGCAGCGCGAGCCTTGGCCTTTTTGGACTTCTTTGGACAGTTGTCCGCGAAGTGTCCGGTACCTCCACAGAACATGCAGAGGTTGTTTTCGAGCCGCCGTTTGCGCTCGTCAGCAGTCAGCTTCCCGTCCTTACCAAGCTTGTTGGTTAAGTCCGGTTTGGAACCGGACGAGGACTGGTTGCTGGTCGGTTTTGACGAGCCAGAGGTGTTGGCGGAGCTGGGGGAGTTGCCGGTCTTGGCTTGACCGGACTTGGGGGTGTTGCCTCCGGAGTTGGAGGGCTTGGGAGTGGACGAGGTAGGCTGGCTCTTCGTCGTACGGGAGATCTCGTCTTTGCGCTCCCAATAGCGCGCGTCGATCTCTTGACAAAGGGCTCTCAACCCGTTTAGAGTCAGGGGTTTCCCGACTCGTGCAATCTCATCCTTGAGACGGTCCGGTAAACCGGAATAAAATAGGCGACGGAGTGCGCCATCTCCATAGTCTTGGACCTGCGAAGCAAGACGGTTGAAATCTACGATGTACCGTGTAACACGGTACGAGTCTTTCATCCGGAGATGCTCGAGCTGGTGCTCAGCATCAGCAACTGGGTCGTGAGGTCCAAAGGTACTTTGGAGTTCTGCGACAAAGTGGACCCAGCTGTCCATCCAGCGCGGACGGTCAGCCGGATTGCCGGAGTTGAGGAGGTCCGGTTCGAACCATTCCAGTGTCATACCTTTTAGATAGGACTGGGCGAACGTCACCCTTGCCCTATCTTGGCGGAAAGCTTTGGCGCGATCCTGGAAACATAGTTCGCACTGGACCAAGAAGGTCCGGAGTTTCTTGGGGTCCGTGCCATCGAAGGTGTCCGGCTCACGGACCTTGGCGCGGGAGGAAGAGGAGTCGCTGGTACGACGAGAGGAGCGGGAGAGGCGGTTGACAGCGACAGCGAGATTGTGGAAGACAGCCAGACCAGGGTCTAGCTCCTCCGCGGCGTCGAGAAATTCATCATCGTTGTTGTTGTTGTTGTTGTTGTTGTTATCGTCTCCGGGGTCGTCCGGATCATCTCCGGGACCATCCTCAGGGCCGAACCATTGGAAACGACCGGATTCGCGACGTTCCGGAGTGGGGTCGCGACGGTAGGGGAAACGATCACCAGAGGCGGACTCATGGCGACCTGGGTCTGCAGAACCACGAAGGCTCTGAGACGCAGCGTCTCGACGCGGAGTCAGAGGCGCTGTGGGGTTTCGAGCTGTGAAGCTCCGGAATTGGCTAACGGAAGCCGGAGGTTGCCTGCGGTTAGACAGGGCTTGCTGGGCAGCAGAAAGGTGGAGATCATTTACTGCACCTGCTTCTTCAGCGAGTGCGGCAGCAGTACGAGCGCGAGAGCGCGTAGTCATGGTCATGAGGAAATGGAAACTAGTTTGCGTACGAGGTTTGTATAGTGAACCCACACAAGTGTGAGTCTGAAATACTGTCAAGTCCGGGTCTACTCCGGTAGGGGGTCCGGTCAAGTCCGGACGAAAGCGGACGAGAGGGGAGGTCAGAGGTTTGGGCAGAGGTTAGCCCGGGCCGGAGTTGCGACCGTTTGGATTCAACGACAAGGACGGCGAGCGTTGATCCCTTGCGTAGGTTCCGGTCAGACGGAGATAGAGACGGAGACGGACAGAGGATCAGGAGTAGTGACTTAGATGATTTCAGACTGAGGTGTACAAGGTAAACTGGAGGGTACTTATACTAAGTAGAACTAGGGTCGAGTACATACGGTGACAAGTAAACAACCTAATAGCGGACAAGGGATGACCGGAGTTAGGACTAGGTCAGGTCCGGTGAAAATAAAGTCAGGTCCGGATAAAATAAAGTCAGGTCCGGTGAAAATGCTACAAGGTATAGGATATATCGAGTTCACGGAGAACTCACGTCAAGGCAGGGCAGACGGCGAAGTGTAGTAAGAGTGAATGGAGTATAGACCAAGGGTCGTACTTAACGGAAGGTTATCGGCGCGTCCGTGACCGGAGTAAGTGACGAGCGACCGGAGTTGAGCTAGAGAGCTGCGACGCGACCGGAGCGACCGGATGAGACCCGGAGTTGGACATGGTCGTAACACACAGTCAACACTCCGGCAGGATCCACATCCCGGCAGTCAACAGGCTGGCACAATCAACACTCCGTCGGCACCATCATTAGTCTGGCCCAGTCAACACTCCGGCACACTCAACCCTCCGGCACAGGCAACATTGCGGCCGAGCCAACACTGTGGCACAATCATCATTTCGGCACAATCACCATTCTGGCTCAACATTGCGGCAGAGTCAGCCCTCCGGCACAATCAACTGTTCGGCACAATCATCATTCCGGCACAGTCAACATTCCAGCACAATCAACAATTCGGCACCATCATCATTGCGGCACACGCTGCTGGAAACATCCTGACACGCCGCTACACAACAGCATGATTGATGCAGTGAACTACGGCACATATGTTATAGCTAGCTGTTGCACCGGCACACAATGGTTTCTAGCTGCGGTAGTTGATTGTTATCAATGCCAGCAGTCGTGGAACTACGAGGACCATGGCCGGTAGGCCCATGTTTGCACATCTTCCCTTGGCAGATTTATATTTACATATTGGCCGAAGGGTGTTCATGCATGGCATTCAATTGCTGCTGGTGCATGGCTTTGCCATTGCGGCTACCAGCGAATCTATGTGCCACTGTCCATGACCCTCCCATTCCATCATCCATTCATTCCAAGGTATGCACCCCATAAATACCTTGCAGTTGCACCTTGTTTTTTCCACTAACAGCCACTTGATGATCCATTTCAAATATGTCCTCTTTGCATACCATATAGCGGTATTTGATGCCGATGGTCAATGCCAATCATACACAACCAAGTCTACCATACATTTGACATTGCTTTGCTGCATAGCATGCTCTCCCCATCTCTCCGCTCATATTAGCCTCCTCCTTCTGATCTCTCCAAAGTGTTTCCCTATACGAAAGAAATTGTCTTGTCCACGTGGCTTCACATGTCAATAGTTTTACCTCTTCGTCCCACCTGTCTCGCAATGCTTTCGCCCTCAACCAATGCACCCGGTAAACTATACATGTCAGCTGGTGTTAACATGAGGAGCAATCATCTTACATTCAGACATCCAATCATTGACTTCTGTATCCCGCGGCACATCCATTGTCCAAAACCAGGCCAAAGTGTCATCCCTATGACCCCTTGCATTTGGGTCGGCAATGGTTGCACTGATCTTTAGGTCTTCTTTCCTCAACATTTTGTATCGGTTCAATGTGTTGCCACTTGCATTCAATGCTATCATTTGTTTCCGGCACCGACGATATATTGCCGCATGCCGCTGCACTTTCACATCGGCACTACCCACCTTCCCCCAGGCCCTCGTAGTCATATTGTATGTCCCGGCATGTCTGACATCGGTCCGGAAGATGACTGCCTTGTGTGCCAGCGAAACCCTTAGTTCATGTAGAGCATCGTTGGCCTGACCTTCCCTCAATCGTAACTCCTGATCCACCATGGTTAAAAGCCCCAACCTATCGGCTTGCTGCATCCCCAGGTACGACGGAAAGGGCAGTACCACAGCATCCGAGTAGTTGGGATCTTGTGGGTGGAATGTGTCTGAAAATACATCTTCACCATCACCTTCATCGATGTCCGTTGTGGAAATGAGATTATCCGAGATGTCCTCATTCCAATCTTCGCCTAGAAATTGGGAAGCTGATTCACAGAGCCGATCAATTTGCATCTGCAGGCGGTCCTGCCGGCGGGCAATAGACAACCTTTGTGTTTCCGTCGCCCTTGCATGAATGTGGCGGACATCTATGGCCAAAATAATTTGTGATTCTTCGGCTTTCAATACCCTTGCCATCCATGTTGCTGCCCCACGCATACGACCATCCGGTCCCTGATTACTTATAATATCCATTTCGATCGACTTAGTTGTTTGAGCTGTCATTATAATACATCAAATTCGTTTGAAATCAGCCAAGCAAGTAAATACCTTTTTCCAGCTGCACCTCAAATATGTCCATTGATTTTGGATCAGTAACCCTATTCTCCAAAGCCGATTTCTCTTGCTGTGCCCAAAGCTCATGCAACTTGACCAGAACCCTTGTATCAAGCTCCGCAAATGCTCCTTCCGCTGTCACGCACCAAACAGGTTTGGTACAGTGAACATGGAAGATAACGCCTATATTGAATGATCCTTATGCGAAGGATAAGCACGACGGACCCTCATCGTAGCCATCTATCGCACAAGACGACTATCCTGATGCGAGAGATGAATGCCAATGCAGACAGTCATCTATCGCACGAGAACCGCCAAGAAGCAGAAGAAACTGAAGGAATAACGTCAATTGTGGTATGAGAAAGGAATGCACACGTCTGCAGTCCAACTCCCATACCAGAACGATCAAAGAAGCCGAAGAATTGATGGAGAAACGAAGGAGAAAGAGAAGAAATGATTTTTAGCGCCCAAATGTCATTTTTAGGCGCCCAGTGCCAGCATTCCGATATTTTGAATAGCTCCGTCGTTTCTGAAGCTATCAGGCACGTGACTATACCATCAGAGAGCCTAGAACGTGGTCTATCTGCCTGTCAAGTTCCGACGCAAATCCGTTCATTTCCCACGGAGATATTCCCCCCGCAATCCAGACGTTCGCTTCATCGCTCACTATGGAGTCTGTATTTTCTCTGGATCATTTCTCCGCTATTGCTGCAGATCTCCACTATGTCCTGCTCTTAGGACAGCCTCTCCCAGAGTTCCCGTGCACTGCCTGGCACATATCTTCCCAGCCTGCTCCCTCAGTCCCTCTCGTTCTCGGTCAGCGCATTCTCCTCGTCAGTCCTGCGTCAAGGACGTACTTTGGTCATCTTAGGTCTATTGTCAAGCTTGAGAAGTCTTCTCTGGTCGTCTCTGTGTCCCCTAAGCCCTCAGCCTATGGTCCCTTCCTCCCAGATACTTGCCATGTCCATCTTCCTCTGTCGTTCGTCTCACTTCCCTGGATGCGTCGAATTCAATACTCTATCCGCTTCCCTACTTTCAGACGACGTCCCCCAGCACCATGACAGTTATTCCCCCCACTTTATAGTGCTATTAGGAAGAAGAACCCTCTCTCGTTCTTTCCCAGAAGAGAGCTCGTCAAGGGAGCCCATGGTTGCGCTTCAGCGGCGCTAGAACACATGCACTATACCTTAGTGTATGCTGACCCCCCAAAAAGACCTCTGGACCCCTGGTACCCTTCTTGTGGCTGTTTTGTCTCGGATCAATCCCCCTATTAATCCCAGATCTTCCCCATTGTTGTCCCATCAAATTCCTGATGGTACACAGCCCCCCCATCAAACTTCTTAGGCTGTGCATCAATGACTCCTTCTGCTGTGCAGTGACTCATCCCTTGCTTACTGATGCTCTCTTGTCATCAGTATTACTCTATCCCTTTCGCATTTTTGGTATATTACTCAGCTGATGACTCACTCCCTTACCAATCAATCTTGTCATGCAGCTTACTCATTCCTTTACTCAGCAGCTTATTCATGCTTCCTATGCTTACTCATTCCTGCTTATCCCTTGCTTACTGATCGCTTACAAACCCCTTACAAAGCTCTTACCAATCCCTTACCAATCCTTGACAAATTCTGCTTACTCCCTTCTCTTTTTGTACTTTAATGCTGTGCCCCCCCATGTATTTAAACCCCTGGGCTCAGCCCAGTGAAGAAGACCCAATTGCACGAAATTATCCCTCTCTCAGACTCTCTCAGTCAGTATCCCCTCAGCTCTTTGAGTCTTGTAGGCTTCAGTGAAGGTCTAAAGGCTCAATATTGTCAAGTTTATCCAAGTTATTCAAGATCTATTCTTTATACTAGGCTCAAGCGGAGTCTAGGCTTCATACCAGTCAATCCTCCTCGCCTCTGGACATCAGAGGCATCCCTGCCCCTTTGCTGCACCAATCTCTAGGTGTAGTATCGCTGTTTCAGTCTCAGTCTACCCAATCCCCGCTTTGACACTTCCTAGGCTTTAGGAAGAGTCCAGACCCCTATCCCCTTCGTCTTCTATTACTCCTGTACCCCAGGAGTATCCTGCATCATCGTCTGCATCACCCTGTTGGTGTAGATCCCCTTCCCCCCTCCTCAGCACATCCTCTCTGGACACTGCGGAGGTAAACCACCACTCGCACTTTTTCGTAGTCCTTTGTTGGTGTTGTGTTTGGGTTATTACTCCAACCCAAATCCACACTTTGACTCACACCGTGGACATCAGTGCCTCTTGAGCATTCTTCAATTTTCTTTTCAGGGCGATGGCTGTGCAATATGTCGTCGGCATACTTCACCCAAAATCTGCAAGATATTGTGATACCACTCATGCATCCGCACCATCTTTAAGAAGTTGTTGTCATTCATTTGAAAATCAAGCAGCTCCTGTCTATGCGGCGTTGCCATTCCGCGGGCCGATGGCGAAATGATGTTAAGAGAGGACCAGAGAGTCTCCATAATTTCACCATCGACGCGGCCTACACCAGAAATGAAATTGGGAGCATATCGGGTGAAACATTCTGCCTTGTGACCATGTACATGCCAGAGCCCAATGCTAGGTTGAATCCATAGCCCACATGGTAAGGATATAAAATTGTTTGCTTCTAGCCGGCGCTTTAGGTTTTTGCTGTATTGGCAATTGATGTCATAAAAGGTTATGACTTTTTGTTGCGGATCCATCCATGTTGCACGGCATGTGCCAGAGCATAATCCATATTTACCTGCCTATCTTCCTGTTAGGGTGGAATGCATGCAACATGTCGGCACATACTGCTCTCCCTTCTGAAAGTCAACCATTGCATGGGGTACAAAGCATCCATGCCACGCACATGCACACCCGCCAATTCAGTAGATGCCAGCTGATTTCTTTTAGCATTTGCCTGGTTTACTGCTCGATGGTTGCTACAGTCAGATTTCTGTGAATTCCATTACAATGCTGAACCATATTGTAAACATGTGCAATCACAAACCTCGACCCGGTTCAATGTTCCGGCCAGATAATCCTTATATTCTGGCATTGTAACCATGAATCCCATTCCGTCCATGAGCCAAACTTCATTAGCTGAATTCTTTGGCTGCATATGCTCGGCCTTGAAGTTTCCATCCATCACAATGGTCCTAGAATATTTCCACCTATATCGCACAGCTGCTCAATAAGTACAAGTAAAAATAAAACATTACTTACTCCGAGAGGTCTACATCTTCACTGGATGGAATGTTTACTCCTGGTTGTGGGCATGCTGGACAGAACAGCACCAATTCCCCCCTCTTGGGATCAGGAGACCCTGGATGAAAACCTTGCCATTTCAACAGCTTCAACAGCCTCCACATCCTCGACACCCTGAGTAGCTCTCTGTATCTGTTCTTGGATCAGTGTTGGTGGTGTCATCGGGTCCTTAATATCATGCTTTGAACTCACTGGTACAAGGCCAGGAAATGCATTGGATGTGACTCACCGAAGCTTGCTGTAATAATTCATGCCAGATGTGCCACACTCCACATTATCCATAATGAAGTCATCCAATACTTGGAAGGTGAATACAGTCCTAGGTTCCTTTGTAGTTGCCGGGAAGAGTCCTGCTTTGACCAACTGCAGATGTGAAGCTCCTGCATCTGGACAGTTACAATACCTCACATCGCAAAAATGTACCCCAGATGTATGCACTACAATCAGGCAAGACCTGTCTGTTCCTCCAGAAAGATGATGGGGACTTGGTTGGTCCTGAATATCCTCCCATTCATCCTCAACATCACCAGCAATGTCCTCACCATCCATCCCACCATTCGGACATGGATCCCCACCATGGCCAAGGTGTACCACCAATCCAGCCTTCTAAATGAGTTGTTGCTGTATGCCAAGTAGAATTTGTGACTCACCAGTCGTAATGATGATTCCTCAAAGAATGTACCATTCCATTGGTCCACCCGGTGGAAGGGCCGCAACTTGTGTTCCTTTCTGCAACAGGAACTGCAGAGCAAGTGCCG
>JAYMGJ010000459.1:0-74200 GCA_037178675.1 Scleroderma bovista
TAGTGATACACTCATATTATTGTATGCGGCATTACGACTCACTTCTAAATGCTGACCCATTGACAGCTGAATTGGTATGCGCCTTATCGACGTGGATGCCTTTTTCCAGTTAGAGAAGAAAGGGAAGTCTCATTTCGGGTCCAAAGTTCTAGTTAACGTCAATGGCGACCAGCTCGCAAAGACAAAATACGCAATACTGTCACATTGCTGGAGTGACCCTAACTCGCAAGAGATCCAATTTGAGGAGATGCAGAAGATCACAAATATGACGAAAGCTGAATTGGACGAGAGCGGAGTTCGCGAGCGCAGCGGATACCAGAAGATACGTCGTACTTGCCTTCAAGCTCGGGATGATAAATTGGAGAGGGTTTGGATTGACACTTGCTGCATTAACAAAGCGAGCAGTACCGAGTTGTCGGAAGCAATCAACTCAATGTTTCGATGGTACTCTGGATCACAAGAATGCTATGCATATCTCCACGACGTTGCCGGTGGCTTTCCCACCACATGTAGCGACGGAGCATTTCCCGAATCCAACGGCTGGCCAAGATGGTTCTCACGTGGCTGGACGTTACAGGAACTTGTTGCCCCGAAAAAAGTGCGGTTCTTCGACAAGGATTGGTCCCCAATTGGCAACAAGCGCGAAAACGCAGAAACACTGAGCAAGATAACTCGTATCCCAATTGGAGTATTACAAGATGGCATGTACGCAGAACCTCCCAGCGTCGCTCAAATCATGTCGTGGGCTGCTGATAGACGTACTATGCAGGATGAAGATCGAGCCTATTCACTGCTGGGCCTGCTTGGCGTCAATATGCCGATGGTGTATGGGGAGGGGAAGAACGCGTTTCAGCGCCTGCAGCTTGAGATCATCCGCAAATCCAACGACCAGACTATCTTTGCATGGGGTCACTCAAGGGAGTCGGGATGCTCTAGCAGCTTCTTAGCGGGCGACCCATCCGATTTTGGGGACTGTTCTAACATCGTTAGGATAGAACCCCGTGAATTCATCGATGAACTCCGAAACAACATCCCGGAGAACGAGCTCGTCAAGATCTCAGAAGATAAACTGCGTGAAGTCGCAGAATCAACGCGGTTGCGCAAGTTCTCTGTCACTAATGCTGGTATACAAATCACCCTACCAGTCACGCCCTATCGAGGTTCTTCATGGCTCTCCGAAGTTAACTTAGCATGCCGTGACAAATCCAAATCCCGGATTATAACTATCATCCTCGGGTCCTTCCAATCTCACTTTTCCAGATATTTCGGTGACTTTGGAACGCCCTTGTATGTGAAGCTGGAGTTCCGGAAACTTCTTCTTCCTTACGAAGGACTTCAACACACCTTCACTTTCCAACTGGATTTTTGGAAGCACACTTTCCTTCGACACGCCATCTTCCCTTCTGATATGACATCAACAAACAATGCTATCACACTCTCGAGCACCAATGATTGTGCCATCATCTTCTATGTGCATCGCGATCACAAAATTTGCTTTTTGGTTGTCCTTCATTTCCACTTTGGTCGCCACTCTGTTGACATTATATGTGATGAGTTCCCAGGAAGTTGGGAAGACCACATCCAGCAAGTATATCAACATGTACGCAGAAATGGGCTGGAACAAGCCCGCTATACCTCTGATGTTTCTGGGTCCATTACTACTCGGCCAGTTTCCTTGGTCAACCGCTTCTACTTTCCTCGATCCGATATTCCCAATATCCACGGTATAGAGCTGATTTCTGAGCAATTGGACAATATGTGCACAATCCGGATTGTTGGTTTGGAAAATACTGGTTGTCATTTGTTCGATTGGCAAGCCGTTAGTGTATTCTTGTTTTTCCAAGGTCAACATGTGATCTCATTTTGGTGTTATTTTAGTTTGGCACTTCCAACCAAAGTGCGACGGATCAGCGCGATAAAGCAAGGAAACAACTGGATGAAATCAGGTAAGCTGGTCAAGTGAAATCGTGGCATCATGTGGTGCTTATGTCGAGGTCATAATGTAGGCTTCACTTTGGCGCACTTGTCTCACCGGTATGTTTTGTCATGGATTGCCCTTGTAAATCGGCCAATCAGTACAACTTGCAGCTAGCCAACAAGAGAAAGGAGGCTGCCATCAAATACTTTGCAAATATATTTGGCGGTGGTTGTCTCAGTGGTTTTGTGCGTTTGTGCCTTGTTCCTCTGTTTCATTTGCAGCTTATTCAACTGCCTTTGGAATGCCTAGATTGGGGATGTGGAATTTTTCAAAGAGCTGCCTTTATTTGTGGGGAAAAGCACCTTAAGCATAACAGATGGAGGTAGTGTATGACCCTTACTTCCTACCTAAAGATATACCTCCATGTATTTCTAACCTCATTCTGATGCTAACACAGTTCTCAGGCAGTTACATCATGTCTTCCAATGACAATATAACAGAAAACACTGACTCGCGTGTTGAGGCAGTAATGAAGAAGTTGATCGAGGGGATTGTCACGGACGAACACCCCTCGCCATTTCTATTTGTCCTGGAAAAAGTAGGCTCCAAGGTGGAGGAGCTCAGTTCAAAGACCTTTGGTCCAGAGGTAAGAATCTTTCCGTTCTCAGATGAACAAAACTTTCTTATGCTTATTGCGTAGCTTCTTCAGGTTATGAGTGATGTCTACGCAAAATCACGGAAAATACTTAGATCGTGAGCATGATCTACTGCGATTCTCTCGATCAATTTGATCCCGAATCTTGTTATCTTAGACCCCGAAAAATGGAGGAAAGTACATGGGATGTGCATGGGAATAGGTCTGCAATATGCTACACATTTAAAATTGTTTGATTTTCATGAGGTGATCCTTCGCAGGTGCCGCATTCAGTTGATTGTGAAAGACGCAATAGAACTCCAAAAAGACATTGACAAATTGAAAGGCGATGCACAACGAGCCAAGGAAGAAAAAGTTACAGGAAAGGTACCATTGCAGTAAAGGATGTTTCTGTGCAAGTTTACAACACTTATATTGTAGATCTTACTGGCGTGTTGGTTGGGTATCAGTCACGAGGTAACACAAGTGCTGGCCAAGGCAAGTGAATTGTTATTCGTCGAGATGTCCATCAATGTGTAGCAGGCTATAGCGCGCGTCGTCACTGACACGACAGTAAATCGAAGAGTGCGAGAGACCCGAGCCCAAGTAAGCCACAAGTTCGTACACTTAACCTGAATGGCGAAAATAACTAGGTTCCCTCTATCAGTGCCTGTTGTACATGGGCACGATCCTTACGGATGTCATTGATGGCGCGCCATACAATGCACATTGCCCATTACGACGGTGCGTGCCATCCTGCAATTCGTGATGCAAGTAATTGAATAGATGTTATCTGTGTTTCAGGGTCATGGCGGTCGAAGGAGCATCTACTCATAGATCTCAAGGTGAGGGCCAGGACCTGAAAAATCAGTTCTTGATGCGATAAATTGGAGTAGTCGCATTTCCACTCTTTAGTACCTAGTCATTTGTAAATCGTCAACAAGTTCAACTGATTAAATGAGCGAAGAAACGAGAGAATTCAAAAGAGGACATTAAGTAGGGCCGCCATCAGGCAAACACATTGCTAAGCACGCCGCGAAGCACTCCAAGCACGCAAAGTAGGTCTATTTACATGCTGTCAAGTTAGGTTAGCGAAGTCAGGTTTTGCTGATGCCTGACAAGCAAGACCAATCATCACTTCCGTCTTCGTTGCCCTTGATTTGAATCAGAAACCGTAATACAGGTTGACGTTGACTAGCCGCATCCAGGGCCTACAATGTTTACAGCATCTCCCCACAATCTGCAGGAATGCAAGGACAATTCTGAAGAAAAACGCACTGACTGTTTACCTACTGAGACAGTAGCCTCTGCTCTTCAGTGAATTGTAAATATGTATTAAGATGAGGATTGAACAGTGCGGCGAATTATAGTGAATTATTCAATGCCATCGTCGCGTTTCCTGTGAGAAGACCCCCAAAATGAGCGCAGTCAAGGCAATACCCTTAGCCCAGCTGTTGATCTTTGTACCTTACCCTTCCATCGGTTTCAGTTGAGACCCAGAAGACAACTCCAACATTCCTTTGACCATCGACTGCGCTACACTGGTCAGTCAAAGAACCACCAAGGTAAGCCTTTTCTCCACCGAAGTAACGGACATTCTTGTTTTCCTTGGCTCAACCTTTCTCAGTGACTCGACATAATTCCCTTCAAGTACGGGAACTTTGCCTTGATGTTTATCGAGGACTGAAACATTTGCTGCTGACACAGAATGCGCCTGATCAACGTATCAGCATTTCTCGACTTCCATAACAGCATCTTGGAGGGGAAAGAACCTAAGCTTGGAACGCCGTTACTGGAGGAAGTGCACAGCAAGAAAAGATATGCCATACTGTCGCACTGCTGGGGTGCATCAGAGAAGGAAATACAGTCGGAAGAAATGGAAAACCTCGCAGTGATGGTCAAGGGCATGCTCGGCGAGAAACGTGACCACGAAGGGTACCAAAAAATACTGCGCAGCAGCGAGCAAGCAAGCAAGCACAAACTGGACTGGATTTGGGTTGACGTTTGTTGTATGGACGATGAAAGCCGTTCTAAAGTGAATGGCTCATTCGGGTGGTTCAAGGACGCCGAGGAATGCTACGTGTACCTTCATGATGTCGACGATATGATCCCTACAGTCCCCGATCTGGAGCGGTTTCCTGAGTCTGGAGGCTGGCCAAGATGGTTCTCCAGAAGTTGGACACTCCAAGAGCTCGTCGCTCCCAGAGTCGTCTACTTCTTCAACCGAAATTGGAAACCCATCGGGGACAAAAAGGATCTCGCGTCCACTTTGTCGAAGATAACACGGATTCCAGTTCACATCTTGAGAGATGGCCTATCTGAGAACCTCGCAGAGCGTCCCAGCGTTGCACAGATCATGTCATGGGCCGCTGACCGGAGAGCATCGCTAGTCGAGGACCAAGCATATTCGTTGCTGGGGTTGTTCGGTGTGGAGATGTTGTTGTTGTACGGGGAAGGAAAAGACGCGTTTCGCCGCCTACAGCTGGAAATTATATTAAAGTACAAAGATCCGAGTATCTTTGCTTGGCACCCGTCTACGACCGCAGGGTATTCTGACGTTCTCGCAGATGACCCAAGTTGCTTTCGGAACTGTGTCGATGTTGTCAAGATGGAGCGAGGTGAATTCCTCCACGCCATCGGCAACATCCCCCAGGAAGAACAAGCAAGAATCCCCGAGGATTTCATACTTGGAACTACAGAAGATGAACTCCTAGAGATCCCCGAGGAGCGACTGCGGACACTCGATCGAGCCTTAAATCCTGGTATCCAGATATGGCTGCCGCTCACTCCTTATCGTAACCCCAATGGCAGGGCACTCTTCAAAGCAAAGCTGGCTTGCTGTCGGACCGGGTCGCAGTCGAACCGACGCCCGCTAACTGTCACACTTGCGCGCACCGAAGCCAATCACTATTCCAGATCCTTCGACAAATCTGATTCATCCCTGAAGGCTGAGGCGCAGTGCTACAACTGGGTCCTTCTTCCTTATTGTGACCCGCCTCAAAGTGATTTCAAAATCTTATTGAGCGACAACGCACTTTCTCATGATGAATTCACCCCACAATACACCTTCCCTGAGGAGAAGCGGCAAGGCAACATTCTCACCCTGTCAGGAATCAAGGACTACGTTGTTGTCGTCTACAAGAACCCTAAAGCCAAAGCCTGCTTTGCAGTCGTTTTTCGTTCCCGATACGGTGTGCGTTCGGCACAATTCTTCTGCAATGATTCAGTATCGTCGGGGCGCTTTGCAGATCACGCGTATGCTAGAGATGTGTTCAGCCGTGTCCGACGAGAAGTATCTGAGGACGTTTTATCTGAGGAAGTTTTCGACATGGTAAAGGATCCAGGCCATCCTCTTGGCACGCTTGTGGTCAAACACGCCCACCTGTTCTCTTGGTCAAAAACTGCTAGTATTAGGACAGTTTATGGCCAGTTATCACCGGATAGTTGCTCAGTCACGATTGACATTATTCAATGCCCTGGAGACGGTTGTACACCAGTTTGGAAGGAATTGGATGCTGACGTCAGTGAATTCATTTTTATGGCCTTCATATCTGACTATGGGACTTTTCATAGTTCACTATTCCCCATGGCATTGCGAGTTTTTCGAGGGATGTTGTTCCATTGTTCCCCAAATATCCTGTGTATGAATTATTCGTGGATTCGCTGCAAGCCAAGTTTGAAGAGCAGTTTAAGGTGGAGTTTGGAGCGTATGAAGTGCAGTTTGTACGTGCAAAGTCGACGATCCGAGTAAGTGGAAACATACTCACTATCTGCCATGAAGTCTGATGGAAACAGTTGGGTGACTATGGCCACTTTCAGGGTGAAGATGGGACTTTCAAAAAAGACGGTAATATGTTGGATGATGCTGATATCGACGAATCTGAGGTCTCTGTCGAGCACAAAATCCGCCATAAAGATAGTTGCAATATGAAAGGCAATCACATCAAGGCTGTTCACCACGATTTGCATCATTGCAACAGCCACACTCTGGTTCTTTATGATGCTATTGCATTGTCGCTTAACGACCTTGACACCACTGTGTTAAAACGTCTGGCCACTCGTCTGAAAGACAAAGATCTGATAACAATGGTCGTACGTTGTTCTGACTTCTACTATATAGAAGGGAGGCGCGGTACAATAGTAACGACGGGATGGCCGAAACCCCGCAGAGGCGATGGAAGCTGTGAGTCCTGCACCCAACCTGACGCTTTTTTTTCATCCTCTTTATCAGATGGTGAGCCAGATCATCAAAGCCGGTGGCAAAAGTTCGGTGATGCTACCGTTTATACTAATACTATTCCAACCCCTTTGTTCGCTGCAGTCAAGCCGTTGGCTTGGTGTTCAGGGGCCATGTAATAGAGCACTGTATACTACATATTTTCTTTAGTTCCGGATATTACCCTTTGTCCGTTTTCAGCTCTGTCATGCCTTGTTGTTCTTGTCATTGTGTCTGTATGTATCTGCCCTTGAGCAAGCCTGCGGCGGGCGTGATGATAGTATCCACCCGACTTCAGCCACTTTGAATGGCCATTTTCCGAAATCTACCTAAGGACGAGGGCACATCGCCCGAGGTACCGAGATGTTCGAAATTAAGTAGGCTTACTACCAAACTTGGTCCTCTCCAAGTAAACAACTATCCTCCAGAGTGAATCATTTGGCAATAGCGGTTCACACCAGTCAAGCATCCAAGTCATTTAGAACTTAGCTAGGCAATGATACTCGTCGCAACAACCAAACGGCAGAGGATAACTAAAACGAACGGTAAAAGATGAGTGCTAAGTTGTCAGTCGGACAACAATTCCATACAAAAGCATAGTGAGAATTACAAAGAAGAGACTACTGGAAAAATACTTGTGATGCTGATCTAGCACATACATAGTTTCAAACGTCATTCAAAATTTTACCGATAAAATTTACGAACCAGCATAGGACCTGAGTTGAGCGAGGGGGAAAATCTGATATCAACTTTGTACCTTGCACTCTTCGGAAGACTCCGCACAGTCACTGTGACTATTTCCCCTGTTTGCAGCTCCCATATGGCGAAGTCCTTGAAGATCCGATTTTCGTCTTCACCCACGTGGGCGCTTGTGCCAACATACACCCAAGGTCTGCTACTTGGGTTAGAATCTAATCCTAGTTCGACGACGAAATTGACGCTATTAGACGAGTCTGCAAACCCCATTCTGGCAATTCTCCGGCCCTCCTGCACCTCCTCTGGCTGGAGCTCGCCAAGGACTGTAGTATCTGGATGCAGCAAGACCTGCCCGTCCACAGTATCCGGGTCAAAGACCCAAAAAAACTCCGGATGAAGAGTCGGAAGGAACCCAAATCTTTGGACAGCAGCGTACCGAATGACAAAGGATGGGGCACCAACGCGTTGGGGTTGGGGGGTATATGTGGGCCTCTGGGGTGCGCACATACAAATCTCGTGGAAATCAAAGTCATTCGTAGTGTGGGTATTAACTGTCCCAAGACGATCCGAGCCCATACGCTCATAGTGATGAGCAGTTGGAGTGCATTTCCGCAGAGGGATATGAATCAAATCCGCCCCTTCTAGGTTAATCACATATTCATCACCGTTCCAGATGCCCACACCGCGTGCACAGGCCAAGACTGCATCAAACATGTCCTCTTCCCGTCGCCGCAATGGCAAGCCGATGCGAAGTCCGGTATTTGTGACGGCAAAGTCCAGACGCGGACTGATGCCTGAGGGCGAGCAGTAATACTTTGTACAATATTCCAACCACTGACAGTGAGGAATGCGATATACGTTGCCACAATGTGCGTAGCAGTCGGGAGAGTCGGCAAAAGGACCTGAGGTGTGGGGAGACGAAGAACTTGAAACAGAGCGCCATGCCAAAATGCTCTGATCGTCCGATGTCTCCATGATGCTGCGTTGAAGCTTGATGAAGACTTTCTTTTCCCCCTCTCCATACACGATGGGTAGGTTGACTCCAAAGAGACCCATCAGCGAGTACACCCCGTCTTCGCTCTTGGACGACTTTCGTCCGTTCGCCCACGACATCCTTGCGGCAATGCTGAAAAAGGGAACGCGACTGGGATACAAGATGGCGTCGCGATGGATTCCAGTCACGTCAGATATCACTGTCGCAAGACCGACTTTGGTCCCAAGCATTGACCAGTTATTAGAAAAGAAGAACAGATTCTCTGGGGCTAGCAGCTCCTGAAGTGTCCACGCGCGTTTGAACCATCTGCAGCGCCGAAACGTACTACCTTCCAACTCTAGGTCCTCGGAGCCATCCACGTCGTCCAAGTATACGTAACAAACCTCCGAATTCTGAAACCAGGAATATGATGAATTCAATGCCTCAGTGAAGGCAGTAGTGCTCTCAGCATCTGCACAGCAGGTATCGATCCACACGTAGTCCAGGCCATCCTCGAGTGCCAGTTTACAGCACATATCGACTTTGTGATAGCCTGGCTTTTTGTCGATTCCTGGTGTCCCGATCTCGTGGAAGCGGTGCGCTTCACCGGCAGTCCACAAGTGAGAAAGGATAGCGTACGGAGGTGGATCATGGAAGTGTTCCAGGAGTCGGGTATGGACATTGAGAAGATGCATAATGCGAAGGCGCGCCCGAAGGCTTGAGACTTGTAGCGAGCAGCTGAGGGCCTTTATGAGTGGGAATTGTCGTTATCCGATACATACTAATAGCCATGTGTGGTGCTATTTGCTATTAGTTTGGCCAGGGCTTGAAGCACTGTTGGGAATTCCCTTAAACCAGACTCTCTTTGTAGAGGAAGTTAGTCATTCCTGGATCCTGTATTGGCACTGCAGAAACCATCGATGTCAAATTCCCATAACGCACTGGATTGTTGTGCCGTCTATTAGAAACCACTGCTGTTACACACCCATTGGCTTGCTCAACATAGGCTACCTTCTGTGATCCGAATCCGCAGAACACTAGGAGCAGTCCACCCAATGGGACCTATTCAATCACGTTTGTGGGCATCGGAGAATTTGCGACTTGAGTCCGTGGGTATTTGGTCGGTGGGTAGTGGGCACTCCAGTCACGAAGCGTCCAGTATTACAGCTCTCCACTGTGGACGAATTCTTCGGAGGTCCTCAAACGATCCACAGGCAGCCCTGACAACTGGATAGCAAGCCAGAATTCCGTGGCCGCTCTGAAATAGTCAAACAATGGCCCTACGAACCATTTCACACAGCATGCGCCCGTCCTAACTCATTTTAGCGAGAGCAAGACTTCCTACTATGTGCTCATCTTAGCAATCAGCTGCTATCTTCGATGGGCGCTGGAAAATATGTGCACTGAACCGGCTGTTTCTCGATGGCGAGCAAAGGAACCCAGCTGGGCTGTCCCTTTCATGCAACATCACTTCCATCTCAGTTCTTTTCCCACTTCCGGGGATTTCCCTGTCTTCGTAAATAGACGATGGATAAGATAGTACACAGATACACTATTTGGTTTACATAAATAATACATCATGTCTGCCACCCTGATCTGAAGAAATACTGAATTCTAAAACCAAAAAAAAGAAAAAAAAATCAGTAGATAAATGTCAACCGAGTATCTGTCCAGGAGCCAGTTGGCGAACTGGTATGGCCTTGTAATCGTAATTCGTCTTGAATACCTATAATTAATGATATCGATATCTTGGTCATCCGTGGCTCAGCGGGCGGGAAGGTAAAGCTACTTACAGTGTTCCCCCACCAGTCTGCCAAGGCTGCCCCGATCTACAAGCTACCGTCAGACCTCGTTCACGGGATTGAGAAATTTCATCTTACCGCTCCCTTTTCTGGGTATTGGAGGCTGAAAAGGTATGAGACGTGGATAGAACTGGAACACAACCACGCACGTGAAGTATATGACCACAGCCGAAACTGCGAAACCAGAGTCGAGTGCGGCAGATAACACGTCTATGGTACGGTGAGGACTATATCAGTAAGGTAAATTTGTTTCTTACAGTTATATTTCGCCCACCAGGGGAAATTTCGCCTGCATCGCGGTGAGCCGGGAAAGGGGTCGACGCTTTGGAACGCACCTTCGAATGACAAACTGAAATATGAAGCCAACGAAACTGTTTGCGACTATTGTGATAATATACACCGAGGAATAGGTATATACTTACGCCCAAGGGACATAATTAATCGCGGTAGCTGGGGGTAGACGGAACGTTCCATTGAAGAATACCGGGCTGGAAATGGTATCAGACATATCCTTACCACAACAATGCATGAATCCGTACAAACTGCGAAATATCAGTCTGTGCTCCTATGTGAAATACACACACATACTTCACATATCGTAAGAAACTATTCGGCCACCTTTTCAACAATAGCCAAGCGATCGCAGGTGTGATGGCACCGACGATAAAGAAGTAGACTAACGCTTTGAAACTGTCAGATACACTTCATGCGACGGAGTAAATGCAGACTACAACTAGAAAAAATACTTAGTTTAGCACGCAGGCATTTACAAGAAACGCACTGATATCGTTGCCCAGGAGAAAACTGGTACCTGGGACCAATGGCACCTATGATCAGTGACTTAGCATTCCATCCTGCATCCCCCTTTGCGGGCTCACCCCATATGACAGACGCTGCTCCGAATGTTTGAATATCTGGACATGTGAACCTGGAGTAGATAAGAGGTCCAGCACAATCAAAGATATTGTACTTCGACCTACCCTTCCTTCTGGCCAGGAAGACAAATGCCTCTTCATATTTGGTTTCAACAGCAAGCAAGGCAAATAGCGGAGAAACATACTCTATATTGTCAAACATCCACGATTGCACACCCAGCTGCACCGTTCCAGCTATCACGGTTGCTATTATCTGTGCAGCTTGAACACCTCTAAGGACAAACACGCGGAGGGAACTTACTTGGGCCCAGAACATTTCTCGTGGCGGAATCTTCATGTAGTGGCCGAGCTTGAAGTCAGCAGTAAAAGTCAATGCCTGCGTCATCGTCTGCAAACTAGTTCAGCAACTACACACGCGTTGCGGAGGATTGCGCACGATATATCCCCACGTCTTGAACATCATCATCGCTATTGGACGGCCTGGTACCATATATCTGTAGTCTATACTTTAGTTATCTGCTTTGCAACGAAAGCCATCTTATCCCCTACCCGATGATTAATTCTGTGATAACGCTGAAGTGTTCTCAGTACACTGGAAACGAAAGAAAACTATATGTACTTGAGGCCCATTTGTTGATTTGTTATCGCTTGTATCATGCCGACCGGAACAATATAGATGAAAGCTTTAGAAATGTGTTTTATGTGAGCGGCGGAAGAGCGTATCCCAACGCGAGATACTAATCACCTATAAGCAGTGCGATCACCAGTGCCCATACAGGCATATGAGTTGGCCACAGTTCAATGCTAATAATTCCAAAAATGAACATGCTCAAGAACAACACGAGGTACCACCAATCCGGGACTATGCGGCAGCGCCGCGGCATTAGCCCAAACACACGACTTATTATGTAAAGGCCGTTACCTTGTGGATATTGGCTCATCAGCTGGGCATGGATGTCGGGCTGTTCCCTCAACGACCGCCTAGCTTGTTTGATGATCTGTTTCCGGTAGTAAAGGAAGACATGGACCAGTGTTGCTAGTACAAAACGGGTAAGTAACCCCTACCGGTAATCTCCGAGCGGGACTGTGACATACCTGTGATTGTCGCGAAAGATAGGCTAAAAACCGGTTAGAAGATGCCGGAAAGTTGTATTTCTTGGACGTACCCATAAGACACTGCAAAGCAGGTCCTTTGGTCCGTCCGTTTACTAAAAGAACGTGATGAAACATGGAGGACATACGAGATAAAAAGTGGGCTATAGGCATCATAGCCTTCCTTATCGAATGTAGCATCTACAGTCAAGACCCTGGTGATGTTGTACCGCTGCTGCATATTGTCATAGAGCTGTACTGATTGAATGCTAGGGGTCCAGTCAGTATGCCATGACATACAATAACAATATCAGTGCTCACGGCATGTAAAGCGAGTCCCACGTGTTTGTGAACTGGGATAAAAAACAAAGTCAATCGCGGGACAAAGCACGAAAGAAAGGAAGAAAAACGAACATATAGTATCGGTGTCATAATCCCTGTAGAAGGTGAGCAACAAATTTTCAGCAAGCACAGAAGTCTAAACGCACAAAAGAATATAACAAAACCCATCAGAACATTTGCTGCTGCCCACCCTAACCAAATACGTGAAGGCTAATACGTGATAAATGCCTTGTGCAATGACATACATGGTGTGGCCAACGGGGAACCGATGTACCTGTCCCATTGGAGGCCCGATCAGCACAAGACCATACGGTGGGTCAAGGAACGCACGCAATCTGAGCCCAGTCAAACGTAATAATGGACATTCCCTTTGTTCTGGTGTAAGCCAAGGGCGATAATACGGTAGGGCCGTTACACGTACCATCCCATGCGAATACCTTATTGCTCCATAGTCAGAACAAATCCTACTAAATATGAATGGAACGTACCCGAATAACTGTGCGATCACTGCGAGAGGCGTGTCGTCATAAGCGAGGGAACGGAAATACATTCACATACCAGCATTTTCTGGCCATATCCAAGTCACCCAAGAGAAATACGAAAGTGCTTGGACTGTTTTGGACAGATGTCAAGAATTACAGCGAAGTTTAGAACGCCCGACTTACATAGATATCCTGGGAAAAAGTCTAGAGCATGTAGCGGTCACGACACATCAAAATAGTGAGCCTCTTCGTTATGTAGTACTTACACCATACAAATGCGCCCGAGAATGCGTATATGAAGAAGCGTTCTCGGCTGATACCACCCAAAAGACCTGCGCCAGTGTACTGCTGCGCATGTAGCGTGTTAAACATTGCGCATGACACAAGGGTAGAAGGCCATATCATGCTAGGGGGTGAGACCAGAAAACGGCGGGCCATCCCTCCCGCAGAGAAGCCCATCAACTGCGTGGACATTACCAGAAACCATTGATCTACAGTGCATGAATAAGAACGTCACTTGGTCAGTAAGGCAGCACATTAAAGCAGAGGAAGCAGTCAGACAGCTGAAATTGTATTTCTGTTTATACAACACTCGTTGTACAGCGATGATGTCGGTCTTGGGTATCATATGAGCGGAGATGCGGATAATAGGTGCGGTGCACAAACGTACCGCGTAGGCTGACGGTGCTCCAACGGAGGCCATAATCTAGGGAAGAAGTAGCGGGAATTCAGCACCAAGCGAAGATTGTATCACAGGGAAGCTGACAGTTATCAAGACATGTTCTTTCATAGAGAAGGGTCCAGGGTTCAGAGATACACCGAATAAGCGTTTTCTGGGCATATATGCCGCCCAAAGATTTCCGATAGGGAAGGTCAACAGCAGAGGAACAAACAACCGGATGGTGACGTTGGGGTATCGGAAAGACAGGAACTGATTGAGACCTGGCATGAAAACTGCCCATGCCAGACCGATCACCCAAGTGCGTATAGTCGTAGATGGTATGCTGGGGTCATCGGTATTAGCTACTGCAGCTCGAACTTCTGGGTATGGTGAATCGTCGTCGTCAAGTTCTTCCGATTGACCAAAGTCGAGATTGGGGTCGTCGAAGTCGGATGAGTCGGATGAGTAACGTGACTATTAACCAGCGGCACGTCACAGATCAGTGTGCAATGAGCTCGTGTGTTTTAACGTACAGGTGAATCTAATTGCAAGTATCAAGTACATCTGGAAGCTATTGCATGACCATGGCTAGACACCCACCTAAACTGAGTACTGTTGGCGGTCTCTCCTGCGCTTCTTTATCCTCGATTGCATGGAGGTCAACAGAGTCTTCGAGCTCTGAATCCAGCCGTCGCAAGGGATATTCCTGGAAGTCAGAAGGGTCGTATTCTGCCAGCATCAAGGTGTCTCGAGGGAGAGAGGTCGGGCCTTACCAGGCGCCCAACCCAAGAGTTGGCTGTGAAAAAGGTTTGGCAAATGAACGTTCCTGAGCGAGGCTACCAGGTGATGAAGTTGATTAGCTCCGATTTCTTATCGAATGCCTCGAGCAGGGACCATCACCAGCACTGCCAGTGTGAGCGCTGCCAGCACCGGAACAGCAGTTCCAGATCAGATCCGTAGTATTGATCCATCAGTTGCTAACACTTGCAACACAAGGCTAGTGGATGGCAGACGACCAGTTGCTACAAACACTGGCAACACTATGTACAATAGCTAGATCTGAATATCTCGACATTCTGTATGTCGACATTCCGAGAATGCCAGGGACAGTAGTATGTATAAGAGCTTAGGTACCTGACGCTCATGTACGCAGATCATCTTCCTGCCATCATGACAAACCTAAGCTGGGTCCCACATTAAGTCATTCAGTGATGGTATGCCCACATCTTTGGAAAGGGTAAATGCAACGTCGTGGGATATACCGCACTTGAATGTCGGCGGCCCATCGAGCTTCTCCAGTGGGCTCATACGGTGCAAGGCGCGCATGAATGCGAGTTCCGTGATCTGCGACATCGATGGCATGCGATCAACCTCATTCAACACGAATATCGCCACCTACAGCAGCATAGACGTGTATTCGACCGGTTTCCATGTCTGTATATTCCCCTGGAAACTCGAATCGAGGGTCATAGGGTCGCGACTCAAAATCATGTTCCTCTAACAGTGCTCCCAGAATTGCTAACAGCCTGTCTAGGGGGAATGTGGCAGGACCAAGCAATCGTTGGGATACCTGTGAAAGACGCTGTCAATATCTAACCAGTGTCAGGGGCGAGCTATGAAAACCGCACAGCCGAGGTCTTGTTTGAGCCACTTTTGACTGACGGACCTCTACGTCTCCTTTTCTTGCGTTCCGACGGTCCACGGGCAAACATCCTCATGTCACTCTTCGCAGGGTTTGTAGATGCCAAGAATGCGGCGACCAAGATGAACTTCGACAATCGGGGCAGGTTTTCTACCTTGGTGCTCGACGGTGTCCAGCCGATAAACGAATCGCCCTCGAACTGTTTGTCGGTCAGATTTTGCGTCGGGTCGTAATCGTTTTCGGACGCCCAATCTTTTGCATTGGTCAGTCGCGGATAGAGCGCTTCTAACGCACGAGTGAACGACGGTGAGAAATATTTGAAAAGCCGCAGACGGCCATCCATGTTTGGCAGCTGGAGGTCAGGTCCGTGGGTCCCGCTTTCCTCATTGCGACATTCGCTATCTTGTTCCCAAACTACTGGTTTTGCAAACCCTGGCCAACGTGCTGCGGCGATATACTGAAGCTCCATTGGGTCATTAACATAAAGGAAAAGCGTGTTGCAGAGCATTTCCGCGTATTGCGCATAGAGTGGCAATAGGCCTGGGTGGTAGGTAATACCAGGTACGTCTGACGAAGAAAGTGCCTGCGACGTGTCCCGGAATGCAGATACGAGCCTCTGAATGGTATCTGAAACGTGGATTCTCGAACCTTTCTCTTACAAGCACGTTGCAAAGCACACACCCTGCTTTGTTAATGGTTGCACATCCAGGAAGTACGGATCTGGAGCAGCTCCAAGCGGCGGCCGGAGATCCTCCCATCGAACGGATGTCAGGAAAACTACTGAGATCGTGACCTGCGCCTGAAGAGAACATGATGATCAGTAGCCAGTGAAGGCATGGGATGCCACACCCAGATGCACCGAGTAAAACCCGACTGACCAACTCGGCAAGACGTGTGAGGGGAACGACAAGTTCGGACAGACATTCGCATAGTCTTTCGGCACGTTCGATCATGATAACCATGGTGGGCTCCTGAGAAGATGAAGTGGTTGCCTTGCCCTTTCCTTTTCCTTTTGCATCGCCAGGTGTAGTTCCAAGGTCGGCGGAGAGTCTTCTGAGGCCGTGGAGAAAACTGTCGATGCTGTCGTTATACCTCACACGGTCCTCTCCTGGCCACATTTGACATCCGTTCTCCCAAGACGGTACCCATCCAGCGAGCGCGTTGAGGACAGTGTCGTAGAACACCCGCGCAGAAAAACAGGCTACCGCGTTGACATGAGCGTAATATACTGCCTGAATGGGGCTTGGTTGGTGGAATATTGCATCTACAACTTTTGCAGTGACACGGGAATGAGTGGCATCCGTTATGTAGATGAACGGCGGCAGATAGGCAGATGCAAGCGTGCAGAGGTGGGCGATAAACTCGGTGTAGCCTGGATGATCTTGAGAGAGCTTGTTGATGAATACGTCTAAGTCCTCCATTATATTCGTGAGGTAGTAGTAGCTGAGATTGAGGCTCGTGCTAAGGGAAATTTTTTCAAATTTGGCTCAGCCTCAGCAGTTCATTTCAACAACCAACGTCGCACTTCAAAACTCTTTCTGGCTCATTTCGAATCTGAAGAGCGTAAGTTACTCCGTGCGCCTGTCCATTGTTGATGCACCCCTCTGCAGGGTCCTCTCACAACCTTATGTGGTCCGACGTTGACGATGACGGCTCTGACCCAATTGTGACATGTCGATGCACTGGAACAAATTTCGTGGATTCTGAACGAACCCACGGCGTCCACGAATCCCGCGATTTATTCCAGTGCTGTCCAGTACTAGTAAGATCGATGTGCATATACGCTGCTCTCCGTGCGCCGTGCATTCATCGTCCAGGCTGAGAGTGGCCCATGGATGACACTCACCAGTATAGAATGCAATACAGACGGGCGGGACTAATCATGCTGGGCCGTCTGGCATTATGGTAATTTCGAACACTTTCCTGTGGGTTGAAGTACATACTCGTACATGGAGGTTATACAGCCTGTCACGAAAAGCATGACGCTGGATCACTGAGAGGTACGTTCACAGACTTCCAATAGCTACAGCGAACACAGCTGATCATGAATACATACAATACATGGATACTAACAACAAACTCTGACTTGTCTCAGACCGACTCCAGTATTGGCAGATACTAAAAAAGAACGCAAAATACGAGCCATCTTACATACTCGAAATGCACCAAATCGACTCCCGCCATTATCATTTCTTGGCGAGAATTACTCGAACGGATTGCGGGCCAATCAGAGACACAGCTTCCTCAACCATTTCGACCGGTGCACCATGGATCTCAACAGTATTGGCACACATCCCTGCCCACTCCACATTTACAGGCAGCGGATATGGGGTCTTCATTAACCTCCTGAACCTCTGCTTGAGATTGGGATTGTACTGACGAGCGAACTCGAACAGTTTGCCGTTGATACAGGCAGTGTGTAACTCCATTGGGTCAACTTGCGGAGAGTTCAGAAGGTCTTTGTATACATCCTTGAGCGCAAACTTTTCCTCCACGGTGTTGCAGTTGGAAAATCCGTAGTCCACGGTGATGTATCGCGGAGGATCTACGTCCGAAGAATGGGTGAAGAGTCTGAGGTACCATACAGAGGGGCACCAGGTGTTGGGCTTGATCTTCAGGAAAGCCTCCAGGTGCTGGACCTTCTTGCGCTCGCTTTTCAGCCCATTCGCGTCCATCAAGGAAATGAGGCTGTTAGACTGATACGCCAGCCAAAACTCTTTGAAAGAGCATTTGGAAATAAGTTCTCGATACAATGTGGGCAGCACCTGTTCCCCTTCGTAACCGCGACCAGTAACAAAGCCGAATTGGAAGTAAAGATCTGGGCTGACTTTGTCCGAAAGGCTGGGACTGGGATGATATCCATTGAGCAGCATAGAATAGAGCATGAATGATTTGCTCTTGGCTTCCGGCGTCAGTTCGTGGGGATCCTTAGGCCTGTCCCCTGGATCAAGGTATGGTCGTGCTATGCCGAAGATGTCAGGGGGAGAGTCACTGTCGAAGATGTGGAGGTTTTCACGGAACCAGGAATAGTATACTCCACGACAGTGTTGCGGTATTGCTTCGAACTTGGATATAACTTTTTCCGCCAGTGTTCCCCCCATCTGCCATCGATGCAACTCCCGACTCCCAACACCCATAGTGCGAGTCAGACCGATGTATAACCCAAGAAGTTTCAGCTGATCATACACAGACGCGAATTTCATGAACCTAAAATCTTCAATGGTATCTTCATCATCCGGCAAGGTATCCCTCCAACAGGCACGGAGTAGGTAGTCTGCGCTATCAAGGGGCCTGCCCAAGGCACAATTGAAATTATGTTCGTAGTAGCCCCATGTTATTTCGCAAGATTGACTACACAACCATGGCCCGCCGCATTTAGAACATTTTCTTGAAGTCTCGCAGTAGCAATAGGCACACTTCGCGGAGGTTGCACGGACATTAGGCGGCTCTGCACCTTCTGGTGGATCTTCAGTGTCCAATTCTTCCACTGCTTCGCGCCCTCTGTCAGTTGAAAGGATGTCAGCCTTCATGAACCCGTACTGATGATCAAGCGTACCTAGACAGCCGCTGTGACATGCCAGCGCTCAGGGAATCAAATTCACGCTGAGCATTTAGTTCCTGGTGATATCTGTTGATATAGTGTGTTTGGAGAGAGTGAACGTCCGTAACGCCAGCAGATGATTCCGGAACATGAGGTGTGGAGGAAATGGGTTTAATCATTTCGCGAGCTAAAATGTTTCGCATATTTTTCAGCGCTGAATTCAGTAAAGGAACCATATCGTCACGAAGCCCAGCGATATCGGGGATAGACCAAAGGGTGTAAATCTTTCCATGGCATCCCCGTGTCCTAAATGCAGCACCGTATCGACCAAATGATTTGAGGAAAGAGGTGCATAGGAAACAGGATAGCTTGCTACATCCGATGTACGGACACATTTCCCTGTCCATGATTTCCACATCGGTCGTTTTCGCGAGGTGGAGAATGAGCTGTAGTTCTGCATGAGTAGGGAGATGCTTCTTGGAGGTGTTACTCTGAAGTTGCTTGAAGCTCCGTTCTGCGCTAATGACACTAGACTTGGCGCCGATAAGATTCCGAACGGAAGTCGGATTCAGAGAAAGGCCCAAGCATTTCATCGCTTCGCCCAATGAAAGTAGAGTTGATGGAGAGATGCGAGGAGTTGGGGTCTTGACGAGAACAATGGACAGACGAGAGAAACCAGGAATACTCTGCGCTCCAGCGACGAGTGTAAAGTAGCATGACCTTAGTCGGCCCAAGAAGAGGATGCCCGAAACGAGTTTTCGTGCCAGTGAAGTCACTGAACAAGAGTTGATCAACATCTTGATCGACGTCATATGACGGATGGAATAAGCCTTCTCAGCGAGAAGACGTCGCTGGGATACCCTATTGTCAGAATGAAGAATATCGTCGAGCTCTCGGATGTGATTCTGGGCAAAGCTCATGTAGGTGTCGTGAGTCGTTTCCGAGTATATACCTATGTCAGTATCGTCGCAGAACGTTCTCGCTTCGGTGTCACTGCCTAGTGGTAGTTGTGCCGCTTTATATGCAGGAAGGTTATTCTGAAATCCAGAGCGTTTAAAGGACTTCAAGTTCTCTTGCAAGGTGTCAGCATAATAATCAAGACGAGGTGCATTATAACGGAGCAGTTCCTCCCAAAGTGCATTCTTGACAGTTTCCAGATCTACAATGCCAGCGTTCAATTAATTGACCGCACTTGACCAGTCAAATTTGACGTACCTTGTGTCTTCGCAAATACAGACGCACCGATAATTGACAGCAGCTTCTCCACTGTGCTGAAAAACGTCTGGTCGTGATCTCCAAACGCTTCATTACGAGCAACCAATAGGGAAACCCTGACACTGTCCTCGGTATGTCGATCTTGAGACTCGCGGAGCGCTGCACAAGAGACGTGCTTCCCACCCTTGTCTCGGGACATTACCTCCGCGAACCTGTCCAAGAAGCGGTGCTTGAGGCCATCCTCTCCGCCAGCGTTAGCTTCTGAGCCATCGTCTTCGCCTACATCCGAGTCTGTTATGTGTATCTCTTCGTCCTTCTCTGTAGAGCCCGAACCAAGCTGACCGCCGTTGCGCAGGGACAATAGGTTGACAAGGCTGATGAACTGCTCGACATTTTCCCAACGAAAGTTATTGGTCATTCTGACTCGGTGAAATGGAGAGGAGAAACGATCGCTGCCTGGCTTCAAGAGAAAGTATGTACCCTGCAAGATTCAACGTGTCGGAGGTAGGAAGTAGCGCATGAGGCTGGAACTTAACTAGCGCCCGGCCAGTATATAGAAGTCTGGGCTGGGCAGTGGGCAGCCCTAAATCCATACACCATGAGGCCGCCCAGAGTAGTACTCAGAGCTTCTCGAACATCACGTCTGGATCTCGGTTCTAGATGTATAGAACCGATTTAATCTGCGACTCGCTGCCATTCCTTAGGCCCTATAACTTCAAGCTTCACACAGCGCGGATTTCGAAACATCCAAGGGCGATCCAAGTTTTCAATTGAATTGGGAAATGATATGTGTTTTGAAGTTTCGTCTTTTCGTACTTTGCAGCCCTGCATTAAACAATAAGATGGAAAAGTAAGCACGGATGTCCTGGTAGAGTTTATGGATCGCGATCTCTCGCTGTCAGCATAAGATTAAGCCGCGTTTCATCAACCCAAAATGCAACTTTTTTAAAGCTGAGGGAAAAGCTTCTGGCATATCTGGCTGCGACCCGAGCACCGAAAGGCGTCCCCTCTCGGATATAAAACCCGGGAACAGGTTTTGGAACACAGCTGGTTGGGCGAGAGATGGTGGCTCAGATTTATCTGTATACATAGTAGAATGAGATCCACACCCATATCCACCAGAGTCACGCAGTGGATAATGTAATATACTTCACCTGGCACTACCGTGGTCGAGCGAGGAAATGGGGACGCATGCGTGTCCGTTTTACAAGGTCTGTCTCGTGTAAGTGGATGTAAGTGGAGGGATCAAAGGTCTTCCCATTCGCATACCAGTAACGTTGGGGATACACATGCTGGCAGTGTAACAATTGCCAACTAGCTTGACTCCAAGTGAGAGATTGTGATGGACAGCGCCAAAGGTTGAATCCCAGAGGTTCGTCCCGCTGTCAGAATTAGTCTCCCCTAGTACGTGGAACTGGCGAGAAGGAATTTCTCTTGAAATTCCCGACTTGGAGGGCTCTGAACGTCAGCATACGCATTCTTAAGCTTCCCATACCTCCATATCGCACCCACTAGCCCAGCCTAGCGAACTGTGCAGAACAGACGACTGCGTGTGGCACCACCGAAATAAACATGAGCGCCTTGGAGACCCAGACTAGGATTGGTGCTGGAAAGAGGAAGCGAGACTCAGAAGGCTGGGTCTCGGATGCTGCACACCCAGCGGAGACGCGTTCGCCGCGCGCACGACTTTCGTGTCTCGATGGAGGGGCCGAGGACGATGGCGCTGGCGAAGACGGTTGCTACAAAGACGCAGATGGCCGACACCCGCCCCCACCGCTCATGACCGAAGAAGAATTGGATATCCAACAACACAAGCAGATCACAGCCCAGCGCAACTTCGACAAAGTCAACTTTGGTAAATGGCAGATCAAGACGTGGTACGCTGTTCCCTCCATCCTTTCTCTTTCTGCACCATATGAACACGCATAAACAGGTACTTCTCTCCCTACCCTCTCACCGAATCCGAGGTTGAAGACTCCATGCGCGATGTTACCGGCTCTCCAGGCCCCTCGGCTCTACCGTCCGTCCCCAGAGGCCGTGGTAGACCCCCTGGATCGGCCTCCGGCCGCCCACCCAAAATCCCAGGCGTTCAACGCACCACCCTCCGCTCGCACGGGCGCACATCTGATCTATTCGCGGGCGGATTGACACGCTCCCACTTGACGGGTGATAAGTCGGTGTTGTGGGTCTGTGAGCGATGTTTCAAGTATATGTCAGAAGGGTCGGTGTGGGAGATGCATGCGGTGAGTGGTGTTTCGGATGCACGGTGTGTCGGTCTACATTGGGTGCTATAGAAAAAGTGCGACAGGAGACATCCCCCAGGACGGAAGGTGTACCAGCGCGGTGCGCATACGATATGGGAGGTGGACGGGGCAATAGAAAAGGTGTGTTCATTTCTTCACTCGCATGGCGCCCATGAACAAGGGATCATTTCAACTGCTAGTTGTATTGTCAAAACCTTTCGCTATTCGGCAAATTCTTCATCGACGTCAAGACGCTCTTTTTTGACTGTGACAATTGTACGTCCTCACATTCCTTCTTGAGTCCTGATGGTCCTGTGTATTCATAGTGGCCCATCTAGTCTTGTTCTATATTCTGACAGACGCAGACTCGCAGCGGGATCACGTCCTTGGATTTTTCTCCAAGGTTGGTGCACTTTATGTTCAAAAACGTTCGATGCATACTCATGGAGACTAGGAAAAGTACTCGTACGACGATTACAACCTCGCATGTATCATCGTCTTACCACCGTATCAGCGCAAAGGATACGGAATGCTCATGATCGAATTCAGTAAGCGCTGTTTCCTGTAACCTGCGCAATGTGTTTGAACATGTGTGGGCCTTGTGCAACTTGTTACCATGCAGGCTACGAACTCTCCCGACGATCAGGCAAGGTTGGAACACCCGAGCGGCCATTGTCAGAACTCGGATTGAGAAGTTACCTCACTTACTGGGTCGCCACGGTTGTGAGATTTTTGAGGTGTGCTGCTGACCCGCTGTTTCTTTGTTTATTTTTCTCACTCTTCTCCCCCTTTGGTCTGTGACTCGCGTCAAACGAATTGTTGATCGATTCACACGGACAGACGACTCCTCTCCGTCCTCCCGCCAGACTGTGACAAGGTAACGGCCGAAGGCTGGGTGTCAACACCACTGCCACCATCCCAAACGCAGACACCTGCGGAAGTCTCGCATGCGCACACCCCTTCCTTACCCCCATCGCAGTCACACTCTCAGACACAATTCTTACCTACTTCCCAGCCCCCCACGCACCTCCCAGTCACGGAAGACACCCCCACTCCAGGCTTATCCACCCCGACTGCCAAGAAAAAACGCGGCCCAAAGGGGTGGGATGGTGAAATTGTCCCGTCACCCCACTCCCTTGCCACACCGGCCGACGGAAATGCATACGATATTTTCACGCCACTGCGGAAAATCATAACAGTACCGAACGTGAGAGACGGGAGCGCGACGTCGCATGTTGTGGTGCACTGTACGCTTGCTGATATTGCACGCGCGACGAATTTGCGGATCGAGGATGTGGCGTTCGCAATGTGCGAATGTGGGCTATTGGAGAGGGTACAGGAAGCGCGGCGCGGCGGTGGGACTGCAGTGTTAGATGGTACGAATGCGACTGGGATTACGGTAACGGAGGATGCAGCCCGCGAACAAGAGAGCGATGAGCATATGGTCGTGGGTATTACCCGCGAAATGGTCGAGACCGTTGTGAAGGAGCGGAGGGTGAAAGAGATGTGTTTGAGTCTGGCCCATGTGTTGTTGTAGGGATTCGAGTCGTGACAAATTGTAAGTATGGATGTACATTGATTGGGTCCAACGCGGATCAGTGCATTTTCTCAGAGCCTCAAGAACCATCGCCTTCTCTGGCTTGTCGGATCATGTACATGATGTTTGTTTGTATATACTAGACTTTTGTTCCCCGAAGCTCTTGAAGCATGGCCACGCACTCGGAAAGGGGCAACTGAGGATTCGACGTATCATCTGCATCGCTCACACTGGATGGATAAGCTGAAAGTTGTCTCCAACACTACCAAGTACCGCTAACTTGGATATCGTAGGGCGGCTTGCTTTGAATATCATTGAGAAAAGCTGTCCGATAATATGTACATACAGGCGGAAGTACCTGACCACTTCCAGATCTACTGTTCATCATTATGGATGCGATCCAGGGTACCCAGGTAGATGAACTGTTGTCATATCACTGGTAGAACTTGTTCGACCTCAGAAGCCAGAATGCCGCAGCAGCATATCCATGATATGCTAGCAGCTTCAGGACAAACTTATATGTACAGCTTGACATACCCCAAGTTAGCTACCGCAGACAATAGAGTATGCCACACTCGTTACTCAGCTATCAGGAAAGTAACGTGTCGGGTGGTTGGAAAACAATGGTATTGGGCAAACGGTAGATCAAGGTAAGGGACAACTGTCAGTTTGCGTTCATGAAATAATGTCAACATTAAATGTTCAGACAATCGCCCACCTCCCGTTTATGTATTACAGCTATATGGGATGCGTTGGTGCCGTTTCTGGTAACTTTAGTGGGGGCCCAGAACTCAGTGTGGTGCAGCGTGGGGAGATCAACAGGATTGTATCAGAACAAACCTTTACCTCGCAACTCCCTGTAGGTGGTATGATATCACACATCTCCAGGAGTAGTGGATTTCTACCAGCGCCTTTTTCTCCACCGGTCTCTGTGGGCGTGAGCTTCTTCCACCTCTCGCCGATTAAACACATCTCCATAACCACCATCCATTCCACCGTGCACGGTGCTCGGCGTTTCGCTACCAGCCGTTTCCCGCTTCTTACGACGAATCAGGGCCAGTGCGCGTTCGCGTTCCGAAGTTTCACGACTGAGCCGTTCAGATGTGGGGTCTGGTCGTTTGGGCTGGGGTGGAGGCGGCGGCGGAGGTGGAGGACCTGTATCACGAGAGGAGTGCTTTTTACGGGAAAAACGAGAGGGGGGAGGAATTGTGCGCGAGTGACTTGAAGAGGAACGGGCGGTGAGCTGTTGGGTTATCGCTGTCAAAGGATCATGCATTGTCTTCGAGGCTAGATCCCGCATTCTGGTGTATCGGAAAGTTATATAGAATTCCAAGCTCCATGACTGTGCTTACTTTCGTTCGTCCTGGTCATTCACGTTATCGCTCTGTGGTCCTGTACCAGCGAGGTCTCGATTCTTGTCAACGTACCATGGGTTCAGGTCTTTTGCACTGGGCGCGAGAGGTACGCCTTTGTCCGCTTCAGACGTGTCCGACTTCTTGTTGGCCCGTGCGGCTATTATGAGCTCTTGCTGGCATAAAATCGGGATTAAACAACGTGATGCTCTTCAAGAAGGACACATACCTGTTCCAGGTCCTCGAAGAGGTTAATATGCTTCCTTGATCCTGTACTGTTGCCAGTCCCTCCCTGGCCGATGGAAGCACCTGTATCGCCATCAACCGCCTTAGTCTCCTCAGACCCTAGTCCAACACGCTCGCGGAGAAGGGTAAGCCTGGCTTCAGTATCTGCCAGTGCCATCTTGCTTTCTTTCTCGGCTTCTTGTCTTGCTGCCGCTTCTTCATCCTTGCGAACACGTTCTATGTTGTCCCTTCGATAAGGGTGGTAAGATTTGTGGTGGGCAATGTTCAGCTTCCCCATCCTAGTACTGCTCAGTTGGAATGGGATACAATCTGTATTTGACTGACTAGTTATCAAAATGGCGCAGGTACAAATAAGCATAAATACCTCGTCAGCTCGCAGATACCAAGTATGTACTGGGGGAAACTCGAGGTGACGTGGATGCCAGATGAGAGTGAATGTTCATGCCACAATTTCGCAATCTGGAAAGAATTCTTACTTGTATAAGTCTGTCAAAAAGATTGGGCTCAACCGGGAATTGAACCCGGGTCACGTACATCTTGGCCACAATCATTGTGGCGGGCTCATACTCCCGAAGCACGTATCTTACTACTGGACCATTGAGCCACTGATCGGTGATTTGCCGACATGAAACTATCCGTACGTGGCCCTCTTCTAACATTGACAATCGGCAGACCAGACTCGATGGAAGACAATCGTTCCCTCGCCTTAGCTGGACCGAGGAATTCTTGCACTGGTTTTCGCTAGCTCAATCGACCTTCTGGTCGACCTCCATTAATATAACAATATGATGTATACAGATTCGCGCGATCCGTCTTTCGTCCTGGGTTGGGCGTGCCTTCCGTGTTGGTACGGCTACGCTCCAAACCTGCAATGAAGCAAGATAGACAAGATAACGTGGTATGTTTCCTAACTATTTTGGCTGCATCTGTCATCTGAAAATTCCCAACCTGCTTGGGTGACATATTTGGAATTGGATGAAGTAAAACACCTATGTATCTTGATTCTCGAGTGCTCAGTAAGTCACCCATGACATCATCAATGCGCTCTAATCTCCTTTGTTAGCAAGAACATTAACATCCAACCTCATTATAAAGTCGGACCTCATCATATTAATTATGTATCTACGTTGTCCTTCCCTTTACATCTCCGTTTCACTCCAACATGAACCTCTCTAACATGCCTGAGTATGCTGTCCCATCTCATTTCTTTAGGTGGTTGGCACCAACAACAAATGACTATCTTTTTTGCTGCCATTTTGGTGATACCATGCACGGTGGCCAGATGTTCTACGCAGTCGTAGGTGATCGCCATTCCGCATGCCATGCCATTCTTTCTCCAACCACACCTAGCGTGAACACCTGGCACATCACCAGAAGGATTCAGATAGGACACAGTGGAGTGGGTGCTTGTGTAACCAGCCTGGTCAACGTTCATTGCAGGGACCGGAAAATCCGGATGGGGGACGGCTGACGGAGGGTCAAATTTTCCCGCTCGATATATGGAGTCTGAGAGGTGCGCACCATTCAGTTGGGTACTAAGATGCAGTGGAAAGTGGTGTAATTCTGACGGGGGCTGCATGGAGGATCCGCATGGGCTGGACGACGAAGGGGTGTGGTTCGAAACATTCCGCATGACTTTGTTGCACCACGACCGAAAGACCTGCGGCCAAGTTGAAGCAGAAGGGGACTCCTTTGAAATATTGAGTGGCGACAGCTTGTCAAGGGACGGTAGTAAGCTCTATACAAGTGATGTGAGATGCAGTCGCCCCTTTAATCACATATAACACTCACACTATATAAGCCAGGCGATGTCAGATGGGAAAAATAGGCATTTCAGACAGATAAAATTAGTCCTTCGACACAAGAGAGTTGGTAACTGAGGGACAAACCTTCCATACTCTGCTACATTGACCGAGTGCGATAATTTGCCACGATTCTCAGCATAGCTGTTGTCGTCGAGTGCGAGGTGTATTCTCTCAAACGTCGGGTCTTCGTAAAGAGCGGAGAAGTTCCCAAATTCTCTGGCATATATAACATCGGGTAGAACTGGGACTAAATTCAAGGTGACAAGCTCCCCATTTTGGGATTCGGAACAACATGCAAGCTTAACCTGGACACAAGGCTGGACTTCGGAGTCGTGACCAAAAGTAATTGGCAGCCATATTTCGACGCTTTTTTCTGTCACTTTGAAGAATTCGTGATCTTCGATATATTGCTTTGCTCGAGGACACTCGCGTATGAATGCATCATAAGGGTCCAGTCTAACCACGTCGGCACTTCCCTGGAAGTAGCTCGGGTCGTCAGCCAGGACACTGCCGGGCCTTGACCTTCCAGACCAGGCGAAGATAGAGTGGTCGTTGTACTCCTTGATTATGGACACCTGCAAACGATGGAAGGCCTTTTCATGCTCTCCGTAATTAGTTGGCATGTGTACTTCGAAAATACCCATGAGCGCGTATGCCCGATCTTCTCTTGGGAACGTTTTCCGATCTGCCGCCCATGACATGATCTGTGCTGCACTCGGGCGACAAGGATCATCGAGGTGAGGTAGTCCGTTGGTCAAGACATTGACTGGAATTCCCGTGATCCTCGTTAACGTGTGTGCCAGCTCCGCTTTGTCACCAATGAGACGCCAATCTTGGTCGAAAAAGTGAATATGCCGAGGAGCTAATAGTTCCTGGAGCGTCCAACTGCATGAAAACCACGTCGGCCAGCCCTTGGGTGTAGGGAACATCCCGATGTTAGGCTCAGTGGGTAAGGAGAATTTGACATCGTGGAGATATGCAAAACATATCTCCGAGTTTCTGTACCATTGGTACATCGAATTGACAGCTTCGGATAGCTCTGACTCGTTTTCCCTGATGATACATGCTGTATCGACCCATAGCCACTCTAGACCCCGTTCACGGGCCAGTGAGCAAGTCTTGACGATCTTCTGGTAGCCAGGGCTGTTTCGAAGGATCCCTGTACAGTCTCCGGTGTAAATTTATCCAACTCTTTGAACTGTAGTTCCCCCGCTAATCCTGTCGCACACCAACAATGCGACAACGTAGCGTATCGTATCCCGCGCAGCTCTTCGTCATTGAAGCGCTTCAGAACTTTGATTTTCTGCGTTGCCAAGTCAAGAAGAGCTTCTACATTGATGAGACGCATTTCTGCCTCCCCAAGTCTAAACAGAGGTCTGTTACAGGTGAAAGTTCGTACTCACCACAAGGGTCGTGCCTATTCAACCCGATTGTGATATGATGACAAGGAGATATAGAAATTGGGTCTTCTAGTTACCCATTGGCAAATGGAAGGCGTGGTTGTATTGAGCGTGATGCTGTGGTACAATGTACGCATTATCAAGGAAAATGGCACCGAACACTGGAAGAGGCAGTACTTGAGTGCGTGCCACAGGAACGAGGCTTTGCCACTTGAGTTCTAATTGGCTTTCTAAGATAGCCGAGGCACGAGGCGTCTCGTAGAATATAGACTTCGATTCACTTTAGTTCTATCCGTGGCAACACTAGAGTCCCAACAGCCAATGAGATCAAGTGCAACTAGAGCATGTCGCTTGTCGCTTGTACATGCAGATAGGGTCCCCACACCAATAACTTATTCCTCCACTTTGGAACTGTCGAGGTAATTCAGGTTAGTAAATATTTTGTGGTGATAGGCAGTGGCAGGCTGTGTCTTCGTCCCCGCCAATAACGGAACTTCCAGTGCCTCGTTCTTCGCAGAATTCCTATGTAATAGTATAGTGAGTACGTTATCATTGGCACAGCAAACACTTAACATTGTGCAGTGTGTTTCCCATGCCTACTGATAGACTCCACCTCCATGATCGGAGATGAGTCTCAAGCTCACTCTTATCACTATTTGCTAGCTCCACACCAGAGCCTCATAGCTCATTATTAACGTCGGTTTTCACTGTTTTCATACCCTGAAACTGGGCCACGTCAAGCACGTTTGAGATAAGCGACGGTGGGCCTTCGAGACCTCTCGTGTTCACTGAACCAGCTCTCATTGATCTAAGATGCATCTCATTAATGTGGAATCGGTCCTTACGATTGAAGCATCAGGAGAGTTCCAATCCGAGACTGAGGTATTGAAACGTTTCAGCGATAGTGGGTTGGAAGGACTGGAATATGCCATCTTGTCGCACTGCTGGAGCACAAAGGAGGGCGAAGAGATCGGGTTTGAGGAAATGATGACGCTCGGCAAGAAACGTGGCAGAGGAGCACTCCAAGAACGTCAAGGCTACAAAAAAATCGTCGGCAGCTGCAACCAGGCTCGCCACGATGGGCTGCTCTGGCTTTGGGTCGATACTTGCTGTATCGATGAACCAGAGAGAGCGGAGGCATTGAAGTTGATGTATAAGTGGTATCAACAGGCGAAAAAATGCTACGCATACCTCCACGATCTCGTGGGCGACACGCTTCCTACCGGGGTCAGTGATCGCAAGCTACGGTGGTTCTTCCGCGGCTGGACGCTTCAGGAGCTGGTGGCTCCCAGAGTCGTTCTATTTTTCAATCAAGATTGGGACCTAATTGGCGACAAAGGAAAACTCAGATCTGCGTTAACGAGGATCACGAAAATCCCGGAGCAAATACTAGCAGCTGAGAGATTTCCTCACCCTGATGACCCATGTCGCCCGAGTGCGGCACAGATCATGTCATGGGCAGCTGATCGGAAGACCACAAAAACCGAGGATCGTGCTTATTCTCTCATGGGTCTATTCGAAGTTCATATGGAAATGAAATACGGGGAGCGAGAGGGAGCCTTCTACCGTCTGCAGGAGGCCATTCTCGGGAAATATAATGATCACTCCATCTTCGCCTGGTTTGGGAAAGAGAGACCTGGCAATGTCCTAGCCAACGATCCAAGCGACTTCCGAGATAGTGCAGATGTGCTCAGGATGGACTCTGCCATGGCATTCAATGATTTGACTCCCGAAGCTGAGGAAGGAATCCGGGTCGAACAAAGACATGCAGCAGTCCGTTTGCTCATCACTCGCTGTCTCGGTTCGTCGTACCACTTCCTGGCTACGTTGGCATGCTGTCGCAAGCCTGCAGAAGGACGTAATCCCACACCCCTCACGATCATTCTGGCGTTCCTCGACAGGAAGTACTACAGAGCATTTGGAGATTTCAAGCCATCTAATGAAAAAGAGCTGCGGAAAGTTTATCTCTTTTGTCGACCCACAGTTCTTGATCCTTACTTCACATTCGAGTTCAAAGTTCCCCAGAGCATGAAATTGAAACACGATCTCCTTCAGCATGGTGACAACTCCCCGCAGTTGCCAGGCACCAAGGACGAGGTCATCCATTATGTCACTGCAAATAGTGACAAGTTTGACTTTGTGATTTCTGTCGGGTGGAGCTTGGGACGGGATTGGGTCCATGTTGTGCCCTCTGGCGGCAGCTCAGTTAGAATCGACGATGGGGAGAAACTATACCATGTCAACCGTATCGCCCAGCTACGGAACGAAATTAAGGGGTTAGGTGATGAATTCCCCCTTCTTAAGCACGCCCACATCCCTAGGACCATCCAAGCTGTGGTGCTCGAGTACAAAAGACAACCGGGTAGAGCTTTCGTTGAACTGAAGGTTATCTCATGCACTGGATGCTGTGTGCCCATATGGCGGCCGCATAGGGATAGGGATATGATGGACGATCGGACAACAAATTGCTTCGAAAAGATAAGGATGTCATATTTCAGTTTGTATGGTGTACCAACTTTGGTACGTCTGCGAGCACTTTTAGCTGGTAGAGGTCTCACTATTTCTATCCCGTGGATTCTCTTCAGAAACATTCCTCCACTGTTGTTCGCAAGAAATCTGACCTAGAACACCAGCAAAGGGCCATTTTGAAGTATTTCGCGGTGAGGATTCCCTTGCTCAAGGAGTTGCCTGCTCCGGAGCGCCTCCTTAGAGGCGAGAGGGCCCGTGTCTGTGAGCTCTTCAAACGGACAGAGGAGAAAAAACATCTCGAAGCGGAAGCATTGGTATATGAGAAACTTGGTATTTCGGTGAGCTTTTTTACGGTCTTCCAGAACTGTCGACCGTATCTCTTTATCGACAGATCACCCGCGTCATGTCGAAGGTCAAGGACCAATTGTTGGAAAGAAATCCTCAAGCGTGAGTAACTCTATAAGGGTTTTTGAATGACTCGATCTCTCGTCATGTGTCCCAGACACAGAACAGATGGAAATGCCATTGGACTATTTGCGTGCCCTGGCTCTGGCTCCGTTGGACAATATATCCTGGAGCTGCACGAGAAAACCAATCAACTCAGAGTAGAGTTGGATTCCGCTGAAAATAATATTCGGAAACAAGCATTGGAAGAGGATATCGTTGGCAGGGTATACAACTTCCAACATCTCTCACTATTTCTCAGTTGATGGGAGGGATAACCGTAGATTTTACTCTTGAGTTGGTGTGGACTCGAAGCTACAAAAGTAAGTTTCCTTGTCACTTCCGAGGCTCCCACAATTAATTAGCCTGTTCGTTCTGAGGTGAATCTTGAAGGCGTTCCGCCAGAGGCCAGAGAAAAAATCCACCGAACCAGTGTAAGTAATGTGGTGAATAAGTATCTTGAAAACTGCTGAGAGTACTATTGCTAGATTTCATATCTGTTCAGAAAGGCGTTTATGGAGACCACGGACGTGTCTATATCTTTGGATGGCCAATGTCCACTAGAACGGTTGGTCTGTCATTAGATCCAGCGTATTTACTGATACAAATGCGGAACTATCTGTTGTTTGTGATTAGAGTAATGGCTGACGCAGAAGCGGGAATTTCCAAGTCTGGGTTGTTGGATGACTGTGACCAAAGCTAAGACTCTGGCGGTGATGATGGCGGGTTGTCTCACATACTATCAGTTCTGCGTACTCATATATGTATGTTAAGTCTCGATGTACTCAAACAGATTGACGTGGCGGGATCATCGTTGCAACTTTGGCAGGATTAGAACAGATGAAAACGGTTGAGGACAACGGCTTTCGAGAATAGTGCATGTTATTTAAGGGTTGCTATCTATACACGTATGTGGCTCCTCAGGCTCTTTTCGGGGGTTATGCGAGAGTCGTCAATGGGCGAGGTACTACATAACTACCGAATTTGCCTGAAAATAGAGTGAATGTAAGCTAACACCGCTTTGCGCGAGCAATTCATTCAGGATTGGATATCTTGCTGAACGAGTTCCAGAGCCTTTGCAGATCGAGGTTGAATGGAACATTTGAAAGGTTTGAGATGACTGTGAAAACATGAGAATGATAGTAGTGAGTATCGACAGCGGGGTTATACCTAACTCCTTCAGAGGAAACATCAACCTCTGGTATGATCTCGACACCATCCTCAACAGCTTTCGTGATATTACAAACAGCCAATGTCATCGCAGTCAACAGCCATATTGAAGCATCAGCAAGTTGTAAACCTGTCATCCAGCGTGGTATTCAAAACTCTTAGTCCTGAGAAGATAAACCAACCTGGACAGATGCTGAAAGTAAATGAATATGGTTGCGTGGCAGGCATTAATTTCACATCCAACTAACCGTCGTCCAAACCCAAAGCAGATGGTACGAGGATCCTGTTCGGGTTGCTTGTCCTCGAGCACGAGGAAGCGTTCTGGCCGAAACTCCATCGGCTCAGAATACGAATGGGGGTCATGGAGCATGGCCCTATTTCCAGCGAAACAAACAGTGTAATATTTAGTTTTCAGGTAGACATTAACCTTAGAGAAAGTAGTAATTACCTACCATTGGTTAGCGAAGACTAAGCTCCCCTTAGGGATGTAATAGCCGTCGTGGATGTCATCTTCAGAGACGCGATGAGGAAGCCCTGTTTGAAATGGAGTAAGACACATGAACACATGAACACAACGAGCTTGCCTAGATTGGAGACAACAAACCAACGATGAAGTTCCTTCACGAGAGCCTCCATATAAGGGAGGGACTGGCGATCAGATAGTGTTGGAAGACGGTCAAGCCCAATGATAACATCGATTTCGGCTTGGGCTTTCTTTTGCACCTCCGGGAAAAGAGTCATGGCCAAGAATATGGAATGCATAGCAACAAGCTGATTGGATTGACAGTCAGCACCAGTAACCTACTGCCAAAAGGGCACTCACGGTGTCCGCACTGCCTACAAAATAGTGGTAACCAGATTAATCTAGAAGCATTGGGCGGCTTACCATTATTGAAAGAAGCTGCAGACCACTTAATAGAAAGTACTTCCTCCTCACTCAGGTTCGACATGCGGTCCTCTAGTAAGACTGAAGTGAAGGACTTCAGCGCTATACCAGCCTCCTAAACGAAATATTAGCGCCGAACAGCTAGGTTACGCCCATAGCTCCGAATAAGATACCATCTGGCTCTTGACAAAGTTGTATGGTACATCGGTCAGTTCGTCCATGACTGCCTTCCACTTACGCGCCTGCGTCTGGAATCCGGCGCCAGGGACCCACTCAGGGACGTACTTCACTACAAGCCAAGGTCAAAGTCCCAATGTATAGTATTCCGTGAATGCACATACGTATTGGGATAAAATCAACTAGGAAGGCTCCAGGAGCAGAAGCCTTCACGAATATGTCAACAGCCTCGTCTGCAAGACTAATGAGGGGATCATTCTCGTCATTGACTTGGTAACCGTATGCGAGTCGCAAGAATAATGAACCAGCAAACCTGTATCCGAGACATTTAATGGACACCGAGCAGCTATAGAAAATACTCAGCGTACATTCGAAGATGAGTAGCAAGACGGTCAGGATCAGCAAGTACACGCTTCAGAAACTTGTGGATTTCCATTGACTTGATATCACTGAATTCCTCTACGGCTGCGCGGGTTCCAATGATGCGATGGAAACGTTTGCGGGTTTCGCGGAAAGTATCGCCGTATGAAAGGAGGGGTAAGCTGTGTCTATTGCCAAGAAGGTCGCCGACAAACGGAGGGACCGCTCTGTCAGAATACTTGACACTCTTCTTGTCGAGCATCTCAATAGCGGCCTTGGTAGAATTAAGAAGGATGATGTGCTGGCCGAAAACCTGGATATGCGCGACTTCACCTGTCATAGGTTATAAGCCCCCTCGGTACCAAGAGATTTCAGCGTGTTGCAATTTGAAGGAGTACCGTACCAAACTTTTTACCCCAATCAGCATAGGTTAGCCATGGTTTTGCTGTGGGTAAATCGAACAGATTTCCGACGATAGGAAGTGGTGTGGGACCGGGAGGAAGGGGAGTCGGGTTTCGCTTCAAGATACGCTGGATGAGATACACGGCAACACCAGCAAGACACACTCCCAGCCAAGTCACAGAGCTAGTCATGGCGCACAGGTGACAAGGTGGAGGAGAAGAGACGACCGGTACTACAGAATCTAGATGAATGACTTATCTTCCTTGCGGCACATTGCGCTGTCGCGCGGTCACCATTGGTCCTTAGTCAGGGATCTTTTCGGAAGATCTCTCAACCGTTGCCGCCGAAGAGATACGCGTCGTCTCATGTATTACTTGTAGCATGCATGAATTCTGATACGGGACGGTAGCCCGATGGAGGATGCAAGTCCACTTTTATGGTGGATAGAACAACTAGAGGTTGTTTGTGAACCGTTTGGCACCTGTACTAAAGTGAGGTTAGAATGGCCGAAGAACCAATTCTCAACTCGCAACCTTCTTTTCCATAGACCAATCACCTTTCTTGTTCTGGATAAAATGACTCGCATGAGAAAGTACTGTGATGAAACAGCATAACTTGGAGCTTGAATGGAAAATTAGCAAGCAAAGACGTTCACTATCAAATGTACAAACGTAAGTGAACACCTCGCCTGTACGCAGGAAAGATGTCATTGAATGTCGTGTCATTCAAACATCTTGGGTGTGAAGAACACAAATTCAGTTGTGTTGGTAATGAAGGAGAATGAAGTTGTCGCCACCCAGACGCATTCAAGCGACAAGCCTAATGCTAAAACCAGCCCACCGGATGCAGTCACCTGTAGTCACACAAGTATGGAATGAAATGCACGGAACTTGTTTTCAAAACCTGAAATTACACGAGTACATACACTAAGATATTACACAATGTAGCCAGAAGATCTAAAATACCCTTCGGCCTCGACTGGCGTGATACTCTGACATGCACGGACGATGGACATCAACGGCGAGTCATGTGAGTGGCGGCGGAGATATGCTTTGATGTCGGAAAATGCTTCTTTGATTGGATTGTAGCCCGGCGAGTACGCAGGAAGATATATGAGTTTGCACACTATGAAAAAAAAAACATCAGTGAAACGTTGTGATTTCATTGCAGAAACTTACAATTATCATCTTCAACCAAACGGCGGACGTCTTCTCCGTGGTCGATGCGGCAATTATCATCCAATACGAGCACACTGCGGGGGCCAGGATAAGGGTTAGTAAACGGCATCTGTTTCTAGCTTATCTATCAATGAAACCAATAGAAAATTGACCGTGAACCGTACCACGTGTTCCCGGAGGAACTTGACGAATCGCTCCGTGTCAACAGGGCCCTCCACAATGTCATATGCGATAATCCCATCGAGGGTGATGGCCGGAATGATTGAGTAGCCTGTTCCTTCGACAAATCGCCTCTGAACAGTGCAGCGAATGCCCTTGCCTGAGCGCCCATATCTCCTCGATATCGTACGTTCATCCCGCGTTGCTTCATCGACAAATACGAGCATATTTGGGTCGGGGACTTCTTCGGCTATGCGGTTCATATATAGTGCCCTTGATAGCTCATTCCGTTCAGAGGCACGGGAGTTGCTTGAAAAGAAAGAATGTGAGATCAGCAGGACTGAGGGTATGAATTCGAGACGTCGTCAAATTGCAGATACCGGTTGAGAACTTTGTAGGCCAAGGTCTTTTTGATGCCCAGTAGATAACAAATGTCTTTGACGGAATAGCCCTCACGATAGAGGACGGGAACACGAGCCTTCAGATCGTCTGAGGCGCCTCTTGGTGGCCGTGGCATGAAGAGAGGGTGCGGTCGAACCGTCTGTGTTCAACAAACGTTCATTTGGTTGACTAAGTAGTTCAAAGTGCTATTAGCGAGTACATATGTATCTAGGGCTACTTCTGGGGTCCTTTGCCCATGGTTTTCCCAAACAATTGAAAACAGCTGTATTACAGTAGCGTTCGTTGTACTTATCACTCGCCAGCAACGTCACGCCAGCGGAATCTGAATACAAGCATACTCTAGCAAATAGTGTACGAACAGTCTTCAAGTAGTATAAAATCTATTCAACATTGGACATCCTGTTGAATGAGTTCCAGGGCCTTGGCAGATCGAGGTAGGATCGAGCACTTGAAAGGTCTCGGGTGGCTATAAAAATATGACAGGTCAACACCCTGAACCGAAAGACACTATGGTCAGTGTCGACAGCGAAGTTCATACCTGGCTCCCGTGGATGAATTATCACTTTCTGGCATGATCTCGGCATTATCATCGTCATCAGCTTTCGTAATGTTAAAAACAGCCAATGTCATCGCAGCCAGCAGCCACACTGATGCATCAGCAAGTTGTAAACCTGACATCCAATGGAGTGGTATTCAAACTAGCAACATGGCCAAAGGATGCACCGACCTGGACAGATACTGAACATGAATGAGTACGGTACACGGTATTAATTTCACAGCTGACTGACCGTCGACCAAAGCCAAAGGAGATGGTGTGGGGATCCTGTTCGGGTTGTTGACCATCATGCGCGAGGAAACGTTCTGGGCGAAACTCTACTGGATTGGTGTAGGTATGGGGATCATTGAGCATGGCCCTATTGCAGGAAAGTAAACAATGTGATATCGAGTTTTCGGAGGAAGTACTAATACCATATGTTCGGTATGACTAAAGTCCCCTTAGGGATGTAATAGCCATTGTGGATGTCGTCGTCAGAGGTGCGGTGTGGAACACCTGTTTTGGTGTAAGACACGTCCTCAGTATCAAGGTAAAGAGCTTAACCTAAACGGGAGACTGCATGCCAACGATGGATTTCCTTTAGGAGAGCTTCCATATAAGGGAGCGATTGACGGTCTGAAAGTGTTGGCAGACGTTCAGGCCCAATGATAGCATCGAGTTCGGCTTGGGCTTTTTTTTGCACCTCTGGGAAAAGGACCATCGCCAAAAACATGGAGTGCATAGCAGCAACAGTCTGATAGAATAACGGTTAGCCTATCAGTGGACTACAGCCGTGACGCACTTGCAGTGTCTGCACCACCTGTAAACCAGTGGTAAACAGGCTAATTACGGTAGAAACACTGAAGTGATTGCTTACCACCAAAGAATGCAGATGCAGACCACTTGATGGAATTCACTTCCTCCTCACTCAGGTTTGACATGCAACCTTCTAGTAAGAGTGAAGTGTAGGACTTCGGCGCCATACCAGCTTCCTAAGACTGAATAAGTACTGAATAATGTCCATGATTCAGAATGGGATAGTACCATCTGGTTCTTGACGAAGTTGTATGGCACGTCGGTCACCTGGTCCGTAAGTACCTTCCATTCACGCGCCTGTCTCTGGAATCCGGCACCAGGAACCCACTCTGGGACGTACTTGACTACAAGGGCAATCACTTCAGATACATAGTATTCCATGAATGCACGTACGTATTGGGATGAAATCAACCAGGAAGGCTCCAGGAACAGAAGCCTTTGCAAAAATGCTCACAGCTTCGCGGATAAGATTAATGAGGGGGTCATTCTCTTCATTGACTTGGTAACCGTATGCAATTCGCAAAACTATGCTGCCAACAGACCTGCGCCCGCCACATTTAACGAAGTCTCAGGCAGTTAAGAGAATGCTCACGCACATTCGGATGTGGTCAGCCAGTCGTTCAGGATCAGCAAGCACACGCTTCAGGAACTTGTGGATTTCCGTTGACTCAACATCACTGAATCCCTCTACGGCTGTGCGGGTTCCGATTATGCGATGGAAACGTTTGCGGGTTTTGCGGAAAGTATCACCATATGGAAGGAGTGGCAAGCTGTGTTTACAGCCAAGGAGGTCGCCGACAAATGGAAGAACAGGTCTGTCAGAATACTTGACACTCTTTTTGTCGAGCATCTCGACAGCGGCCTTGCTAGAATTAAGAATGATGAGGTGCTGGCCGAAGATTTGGAGGTGAATAATGTCTCCTGCCAGAGGCTATGAGCCCTTCTCCGTACAGAGGCTTCAGGCATAGTGCTAAGGAATACCGTACCAAACGTTTTACCCAACTCTGCATAGGCAAGTTCTGGTCTTTCTTTGGGTAAATCGAACAGGTTTCCGAGGATAGGAAGTGGTGTAGGGCCCGGGGGAAGGGGAGCCGGGTTTCTCTTGAAGAGGGTGCGCTGGACGAGATATACAACAATGCAAACAAGAGACGCCCCCAGCAGCCATGTCATAGAGGGGGCCATGACGCACAAGCCGTGGTCGAGACGAAGAGAAAAAGATTTACCGTGTACTAGCACTAGCCGTCCCCCCCGGAGCGCATCGCACCATTTTATATCGCTCCCTTAACCGTTTGCGAGTTTATTCGCCCCAATCTCGGTTGCAGATCCTGCGTGGTAGTCAAATTTCTGTCATTGTCGGTGTGATAAAGAGCTGCATGCTGAGTTTTTGAATACTCAGCAAGTATTCTGATTGGATGGAGACGAGGTTTACGAGTGCACATTTTTCTCGATTATGTGTGGTTGCGGCCTGGAAGCATTCCGAGTGCTTGGTCGGAGTTCGATGATTGGCAGCGAACACGTTTATGTAATGTGGACCAACAGTGGCACGTGACCCGACCCTGTACGAAATGCACTGGCACTCGTTTGAGAGCATCCAACAGACGTTTAAATTTTACAGTGCTCCTCCGCTAGATGATAGTCTTTGGAGGATGCCGAAGGAGTGACTGAATAACGATCCACATAACGTAGCTGTAATTGTACTTAATTGGCCTTTTGGTACATTCACGTAAAGTGAGGTAAGTAACGGCGAGGATTTCATTGACCGTGTGACCGTTCAAATCCTCGAAGAGGAGACTGCTTTTGCATAGCAAGCTCCATTGGAGGATTTATGCTGTAAGTCCTCGTCTGCATTTGAAGTTTCTGACCTAGTGAATCTACCTTGAACGAGGTGTCGTCCAATGCAGAGGGCTCATGGCAGTGTATTGGACCAAGGCAACTTTGCTTTGGTTCGAAATTTGATTGGTCCGATTGCAGTTCGAAGATTCGAAGACCGAAAACAAACTGCGGCACCGGATCGAATTCTTTTCGAACTGGTCAGATTATGGTCAAGCCTCTATTGTCTCTTGCCCTTACCCTTCCATTACGAGATTAACCGTCTATCTCTGCTTATCATTCCTTTGTTTTGTAAATGCTGAATGCTCTCAAATACTGAAGCCATACTTACCTTAGACTACATACTAGTTCGGACCAAGGAAACGCTTTCCTTCGGGGTTGCTCATTTCTAAATGCATTATTTCACCAAGCTGCACCTGTCATGGGAGGTATCAATCAGCGATATATGAAAGAGGGAATCACTGCGATTTCAGTACCACGCACTCCGCTTTTTCTTTCGAAGGGACAGACAACTTCCACGCCTACGTCAGGCAGAGTTCCATGCAGCAGTTGAAAGCCTTGCTAAGGTATGAAGCGCTCCCTCTTGAACTGCTTTGACGTGAAACCGAGTGTTTTTCGTCCAAGAGACCACCGAATGACAGAACATGGGTACTATTACTTGCTGAGCTTTCCGTTGCATGACACCTTCGAAGTTCGAAGAGTTGTGCAAAGGGAAGCTTGGCTAGACTCACTGAACAGACAAGGTGGGGGCGAGCAGGTGACGAGACGAGAAAATAATTTCAAATCTCAACCATACTAGCATTACGAAAGCTGGCATCTCTAGGGGGCAATTCTTCTGTTGGGACAAAGTGTACATGCATGCTTACACGATATAGACTAACTAACTACGAGTGTATGTACCTAACCCTCAATGTCAAGTTGGGACCGAACCGCCAAGTCGCGGTTTCCCTTTGGTGCACGCTTGAACTCGCAGAAGGCAGCATGGCATCGCAGGACATTCTGGCTGGGGTATCACGCCCCGGGGTGGGGATCGAGAATAAGGTTTTGGAAGTCGAGAGAAACAGCGTGAAGAGTGGTTGGTGCATAAGTCCTTGTATTGCGCGATGAATCTCGCTGAATTGTGACCATGAAGATGTTGGCAAAGAGTTTCGATGCCTTTTCGCTTAGACTTCTCCAAACCAATCAAGCTCTCGCATGTTACATCCGAGGAGCACCTTCCACCAAATGGTCGACCTTGTGTGTGCTAAACACTCACTCTGTTTACACCCGCTGACCTTTGCCCGTAGATGGGCCCCCCGGTCGCTAGGAAAGAATAGGATCATCAGCTACGAGTGGCATATCTGATTTGTGCTGGAAATTAGATATGAAACCATACTCGCAGCAGAGCATGACCCAGCGATAAAACCTCCAATCCAGTCCTGACAGGGACACGAGCGTAACCGAAGAACTGAGGGCAATGTCCGATCGGGAAGTGCAGCACGTATGTCAGTTGAGAGATCAGTATGAATCAGCATATGAATGTGATCCTCACTACGAGACGTGCACATACGCCAATGATAAATAGGGGTGCACTGCTCGACGCAGCTGCATTGTTCTCCGCGTCAAAATGGCCGGTATATCTTGCTCTGTCGACGAAAAGGTGGGGGATTCCGAGGCATAGTATGCCGATGACCTCTAGTAGTGTCAACAGGATTGTGGTGGGCTTTGCCATACATATAGCTGACATTGCAGGATAGTAGGAGCCTTTGGAACCTGAAGTGAACGTGCTGGGTGTACAAGGTAAGTATGTAGGGACCTCGCGCCTTGGATGCGACCGGTAACCCACCGACTCTAATAATATTCGCGCGACCATGCGCGTGTAGAAAAGACCAGGTTCCTGACATGTAGCAATGAAAATACAATGTCAAATGAAGCCGCACCATTGAGTAGCCGAGTCAGTCAGAGGTTGGATGAGCTGGCGTGCGAGAGGAATCGATCGGCAGGCGTGGTTGTGAGGATGACAACAGGGTGCCAATAAAACCATTCATCGGCGAGCCCGTGATGACGTCGTGATTGTCAACGAGCTCTAGCCGACTGACTGTTCAAGGCTAGATGGCCCACCAAGGCTAGCTTGGATGTTGGTCAACGGCCTCACCGTCAAAGAGCTAAAGGACCCCGTGGGAGATCTCGCAAAAGCGTCCGCCTGGCTCAGTACTGGAAGAGCAAAACTCCAGGCTAACTTTCACTGTTTGCCCACAGCCGCAGCAACTTATCTACACGCGAAAAACTCGTATTTACCAGCAGTGGTACTCAAGACAGCACAAGGTAGCTTTGTTTCGTCGAATGTTTGGGCGAACCTCTCTAAATTAACCCTATGACGACGTCTTCTCGCCGCAACGCTTGATCTTCGCTAGGAGCCCTTGTCGATCACCGGAGGCCTATTGGTCTTGTAACGACAAGTTCCTCAACTCGCTAACGACCTCATCATCATGTCCACCGCAAATGTCTCACCTACACCGACGACCAGTAACGGCGTGCTTCCTCATGACGGCCCTGTAGATACAACGCCTCCGCCTGCATTCGACGTATCATTATTCCGTTCCTATCTCCTTTCGCTTTTGCCCCCAGTGCTCGGTGCATCGCCAGAGGAGCTGGTCTCGCTATTTGATGACGAATTCGAGGAGAGGGTAGTTCGGTTTGCTGCAGACGGTGGAGGAGTCATGTACGTCGTCAAAGTCAAGGAAGAATCAGAAGGTGAGTATGTCTACTGTTCAAGACCACACAGCGGTGAATAACGCGTACCAGAGGACGCGCCCCCTCGGTATCATTACCAGCTCACCTCACAGCTCGCATATTCCCCTTCGAATGCGATGGCGCTAGCACTCATCAAACGCGGTCACGCATTGGATCCTTTGTCACCCCTTGCCACGCAGTTGCACATCTTGAACCTCTTCGGTGGCGACGAAACACCATACGAGTCTCTGCATGCAGTCGTGAGTTGCGGTGTCAAGCCATGGTTCGACGCCTTTGTCGGCGCGCGGGGCGGTGGAAAAGACGGTGACACGAAAATGGGTGCGGATGACAATTGTTATTGATCCAGCTTCACTGCTCATGTTGCTGTTTAGGCATACCGATGACAAAGAAGAAATTTGCGGAACTTGAGCTATCCCTCTTACACCTACAACAGAATGTCGAAATACCAGAGACGCACCTCATCATACACCCCGTCATCCAGCGCTCCGTAGAACAGGTAAGGCTTACTTATGATCGAATGAATCGCCAACCAACTGCCCCGACAGGCCCAAGTGAGCAACGTACGACCGAATATATCATTCATCCCGCAGCGGCTATTAAATGACAGCTCTTTCCTCAACACACTGCACTCGCACGTCAACCAATGGATCAAGTCCATTCAAGCCGTCACCAAACTCACGCGGGATGTATCATCTGGCACCGCTTCTCAAGAAATCAACTTCTGGCTAAGTCTTGAACGGGCGCTGGAAGGGATAGAGGCGCAACTGCGGAGTGAAGAAGTCAATATGGTCATGGAGTGTCTCCGTAACGCGAAACGATTCCACGCGACCGTAAGTTTCATCGCGGACACCGGCCTCAACGCTTCGATGGATCTAGGTGCGTTTTGCTAACACTCCTTCCCAACTGACCTCTTATATGCGCCCTTAGTGCACAAATATAATCAATTAATGAAGGACTTCCCTCTCAACGAACTTCTCTCAGCCACGGACCTCGATAAAATCCAAGAATCGCTTGTCCTCATTTTTGGTCATATCAACCGCAAACTCAAGCTCTCACCCTACCCGATCCGTCGTGCGCTCCCCCTCGTCGAGGCCATCTCGCGTGACTTCAACGATCAGCTCCTTCGCGTCCTCACATCCCACCGACTTCCGTACACGCCGTACGAAACATTCGATCGGTTACTTTCACAAACAATCGACATATTCCGCACATGGGATGACCTTATCAAGGAGTTCACTAATGTCGCGCGTGAGGTGACGCGCAAACGCTCTGAAAAGTTCATTCCGATCAAGGTGTTGCCTGCACATGCGAAACTGCAGGAGCGCGTGCGATATCTCCGAGATTGGAGGAAACAGCATGAACAGCTGGCGGTGATGACTGGCCCGACGAAGGGGTTGGCGAGCGTTGCGAAAGAAGTTGGGGGAATGGACATGGAAGAAGAGGTCAAGGAGGCATACGAGGTGGTTAAGCGCATTGACGTGCTGGATGTCTCAATCGGTATGTCACTCGCTTATCTTTCACTCGATTGTATACTAAAAATGAATACATCGCAGAGGGCACGGAGATCTGGGTAGCTGCGGAGAACGCGTACAATGAGCGGGTGGCAAGGGTGGAGAACCAGATCATTGCACGGCTGCGTGATCGGCTCGGCACGGCTCGCAATGCGAACGAGATGTTCAGAGTATTCTCCAAGTTCAATGCGCTGTTCGTGCGACCGAAGGTGCGCCCATATCTAACTACTGATACGTATCTCATTTTGTTTTGCTAGATTCGAGGTGCCATCCAGGAGTACCAAACACAATTGATTGACTCGGTAAAAGAAGATATCAAGCGTCTGCACGACAAGGTACTCTCTTTTCTTCCCGCAGTTTTTTTCGCGCTGACGATCACCCAGTTCAAAACCCAATACCGCTTCTCAGAAGCATTCCACATGTCACAAATGCGTGACCTCCCTCCAATTGCCGGCGCCATAATATGGGCTCGCCAAATCGAGCGGCAACTACTGGCCTACATGAAGCGTGTCGAGGACGTGTTGGGAAAGGGCTGGGAGCTATACGCAGAAGGCCAAAAACTTCAGTCCGAGTCTTCGGCATTCCGTAAGAAGCTTGACGTCCGTCCCGTCTACGATGCCTGGCTACACGACATCAATCGGCGAGACATGGCGGTCAACGGACGTCTCTTTGAGATCGTGCGTCTGCGCGGAGGCGGGTTCCAGCTTGCGGTCAACTTCGATCCGCAGACGATTACGCTATTCAAGGAGGTACGGAACTTGCTGTGGCTCGGGTTCCAGGTGCCGCATATGATCACGAACATGGCGAAGGATGCGAAGCGAGTGTATCCGCATGCAGTGTCGCTGATGGAGACCGTAAGGACATATGGGCAAACACTCGACTTGGTGGAGAAGAACCAGGGAATTGAGTGGCTTGTTGCGGAGTACCGAAACGAGGCACAGAGGATGATCGCCAAAGGTTCGTTACACAGTCACTAGATTCATTTTTCGCGTGCGGGTTGACGGCGAAACGACAGGCATGAACATCCGGTGGGATTACTTTGTCAATCAATACGACACCGCCCGGTTCGTGTCAGGTGCAGACGGGCGAGACAATCGACACCTCCAGTTTGTCAGGGAGTTTGCGAGTGTGGTGTCGGTACTACAGGACAAGACGAACAATGTGATCGATCTATACCGTGATATCCTTCGAGCTGTAGAAGACCTCGCGACATGTTCATATACCAGCGAAGCCTTCTCGGAACTATTGAGCAGAATACAGGCCGCAGTATGTTTCTGCTTCGCATATCCAGCGCCTTCTGCGGCTGACTTGGCTTGTGTCATAGATCGACCGGCTCAATCTGGAAGGCTACGCAAATTTGGAACATTGGGTAGCGGAACTGGATAAGCGGATAGAAGGCATTCTATTACAACGGCTGGTGCATATTATACAAGTTTGGTGCTCCGAATTCGATCGCACAGACGACGACAGTCGTCGTGATGCGCTGCTATTGCGCGATCTGGCGAAGCGAAGAGTTGGGAAGGGCAGCAGAGAAGAGAAGGTAAGTAATTTCGACGCTGCGGGTTTATGGAACTGAAAACGTTACGTGGCACCTGCCAGTTCGTGGAGGGCAGCATTACTATCAAGCCAATTGTCCATGAAATCCGGATACAGAACCAGGTCATCTTCCTGGATCCCCCAATAGAGTATGCTCGTTCAACGTGGATCAAGCAACTACATGACTGGCTTGGTAAGTGCTTCCTCGTTTATGGCCCAAGCCAAGGCGCTGATCCGGTGGACAGGTGTCATATGCCGACTACGGCGTATCCAAAGCTCTCGGTACGAAATTGGACTACAGATGCAGCGCAACGTTGCATCGGAGACAACTTACACGTCATTGGTACGTGCTTTTCGTGGTAAAGAATCCTCGATGATTAACCGTTCGTAGCTCACACACTTCTCCGACAACGCCCTCGAACGACCATTCGCCCTGATCGAGCTCAAGGTCCAGCAACTGAAGGACTACGTCGCAAAATGGCTACAGTTCCAGTCCCTCTGGGATCTAGAAGCCGAATACGTCTTCAACCGCCTAGGCGACTCGCTCGCCCACTGGCAGCAACTTCTCACGGAAATCAAGAAGGCCCGTTCGACCTTCGACACATCCGAGACACAGCGCGGCTTTGGCGTCTGCATCGTCGACTATGAGCAGGTTCAAGCTCGCGTGAACGCAAAATATGATGCGTGGCAGCGCGATATATTGAGTCGCTTTGGCGTGAAACTTGGTAATGCCATGAAGGAGATGCATGCCTCAATTCTGAAAGCGAGAAACGAGCTTGAGCATCACTCGATTGAAGGTCTCGTTGGGAGTGCGAGACGATTCTAGGTTCTATGTCGATGTCAGTGTCAGTACTATTATGAGTTCTGGTCATTTTGTTTACATGATACCCTCGACCTTTTTTCGTGGTCCTACTGTTCTCTCCTTCACCTGCGATCGTCGAGTCGTTCGTCCGCTCCCTTTGGTTTCGTGGATTTAATCCTCATCGCTCCTTCCAGTGCTACTGTATCAGATAGGATACGTATATGGTTCTGTAATCATTCATGCATGGAACCTGCTCTCATGATGAACACTGATGTACGATAAAATAGGGTAGCAGCATCTACTCGTTCGAAGCTACATGCTTCGCAACTCCAACAGAACCTACATCCACCAGACCGAGCCTTATTCCTATCATCGGCAGATTAGTACTGCTGGCTGCCGATCGAAGCAATATTATGGCGTACGATTGAGCGAACAAAACACATTTCTGACCTCTACCACCTAGTGATGTCGGCCTCCGCCTCTCCAAACAAACTCGTCTTCGTCACCCTGAAGTCACCCACTCTATCTTCTTCCGGAATTTCTTTTAAATAATATTCTGGGAACTCCGTCTTCAGGAACCTTAATATGTGGTTATTAATCTGTTCGAATTCGAGAAGGAAGCCGTCATGTCCGTCAGGTGACGGAATGACCACGAGCTCCGCTTCAGGTATATGCGTTGCCAGTTCTTTCTGTTCGCTGGGCGTAAATAGGCCGTCCGTCTCTATGCTGATTACCAGCGCACAAGGCGGGAGAGTGGCGAGTACAGCTGCTAGCGCAGTGGACTGCGCAGCACCAGAATCGAGTGGCAGAGATGTTCGTCCACGGGCCACGTCGTGAGTGTCCAGCTTACGAGTGATATGTATGTAGCAATTAGCATCGAAGCGACAGACGAACTTGGCACCTTGGTAGCGCAGGTACGATTGCGCGGAGAAGATGGGAGGTGGGGTGGTCGTTTTTGTCGTATCTCCCTCCTGGGACGGTTGTGGGGAGAGGGATAACATAGATGTAGTAGGTGACGCAGCGAGAGATTGTGAACGTGAGGGCCTTTGGTGGCCCTCGTTGTGTGCTGCCAATGCCAGACTTGCAGCCGAGATGAGGGGAGCAGGGACAGCCGAGTCCGAGACCTGGGAGGTCTGAGGGCGTCTGCCGAACCGCTTTTCAAAGGAGTCGCGGGAGCGGTAAGTAAGAAGCGCGGCCATGCGGGCTGCTGCCAGGCCAGAGGACGGCTGGACAACGTAGTAGCCATCTTCGTACATAGGATCACTGTAGATAGATTGCCGCTGTGTTTCGCCCCAGCTGATACACCAAGCGGAGTGACGTGCCGATGTAGCGATCGGGATGATACGGCGAACGTAGCCCGGGGGAGTACAGAGTGGCCATTCGAGGACAGCCATACCTCCCATGGATCCACCTATGACGATGGCTACGCCAGTAACGCCTAAGTAGTCTAACACCAGTTTGTGTAAACTGGGGCGAGTCAATCATTGTGCTGGTCTATTTCGTCAGTGGCTTACCAGACATCATCACGGATGCTAGTCTGAGGAAATTCTGGACCATACGGCTTCTGAGTCTCCGGGTTGATCGTTACTGGTGATGCAGTGCCATACGGGGAGCCCATTGCGTTGGCACAGAAAATAAAAAATCGGTCCGAATCAAAAGCCTTTCCACAGCCCATGAGAGGACCCCACCTGGCGGTCATTCAGGGATAGACATAGACAAAGCACCATCGAACGAAGCAACGCACCAATCTTCCACATCTGCACTCCCAGTGAATGCATGACAGATTATCATGACATTGTCTCGGGTTTCGTTGAGGTTACCCCAGGTTTTATACGCTACCGGAACTTGGTGCAACTGTGTGCCATTTTCTAGTTTAAATGAGGGGACAATGTGAATGCACTGTCCTTCTAGGTGGTCAGACGCGGACATGTGTATGAGCAAAGAACTCGGCGTAATATTAGCATTTTCACGGCCCTGCCACCGCACTGCCACACTGACTCGAATCTCACTCGATATCATCACTCCTTGTTCCTCTCCTGCTCCTATAGCTCCAATATCCCTGTGTAAAGTTTTTATTATGTCCTATGTTACCGACAATATTTTTGATGTCGACTCGCACCAAACTGTCGACCGCGAGGTTGCCTTGGAACTCGATCGTCAGGAGGTGGATGGATCCACTAAAGAGTTGGAGCGGAACCAGACGATTATGGCGCTTATGCTCGAACTTGCCAAGAACAAGTTGGACCATGACACAGTGTACAAGCTTTTATTTACTCGAGATCGCGACTTTTTTACAACTCTCAAAGAGATATGGCTGTCAGGATCCTTTCACAAGATTGGATCGTTGAGTGAGCATCTTATCCTTGACCAAACAATCCCAGCGACTCACGTACCCAATGATAGAAATGCTCTGGTCGGCCGAATTCAAGGCCAACAATCAATGTCACTGTATGCTTAGCGACCTCAAATCTCATCATCGGTCTGCCACTTATAATAAGAAGCTTCTCTGCCAGGTTCCGATATGTTAATTGGCTCACTGCGTGAAGCCTTTATGCAACCCTACTACGGTAGCGCTGTGGATGGGTTCTACTACTACTTGATGGCAAACAACAAGAAGTTCTGCGATTCCACTCCAGGGCAATATTATGCCAAATTCTGCTCCATAGTGCAGAGTTCTGGCACGGGAAAGTCGAGGTTGATGACCGAGGTGAGAACCGATCAATCTTTTTGTTCCATACCATACTCAATTGGCGTAGTTGCGTCATAAAAATGTCATAGTACTCTATATGAACCTTCGCCCAGAGGGTGACAAGAAAAATTTCCCTCCGCGCGATCAAATTCCCGCACAAATATTGACAGAAGAACTTCATACCACTGCAGCGGATTACGAAATACGATGTTGCGCATTCTTTACCGCCATTTTTATCGTTCTTCGGGTGGACCTGTTGAAGTTGTTAGAACAAGACCCTAGTAACTTTGACCGGGCTATCCGTCTGTGGAATACCGCCATGCATGTAGACTCACCCCAAATTCGCAACAAATATTTTCAACGAGTTGATGCCGAATATAAAAAGGTATGCAGAGGTCGTGACACAGAAAATATGCTGATGATGGTGGTAACAAGGTTTATATCTCCATCACCACCAAGGACGCTGGTAAATGCATAATTTAGAAACTGGGTTTAATCAACGACTGATATAACACTTACAGGACCAACCCCGAATGACGAGGGTTCGTCATCCCATCAGCCTCCTCCCGATCAAGGAACCTCCGAGAATGTGAAAGACATCCTCCAAGGTATCTACATGAATTGGAAATTGGGGTTAATCAATTAACATAACTTTCGTAGATATGGCCAACAACTTCATGAACAAAGCCTATGATCACTTTGTCCAAGTTCTTCCCAAGAGCCACAGTGCTGATCACCGCCCAAAGGTCGTCATCGCCATTGACGAGGCCCATACCTTGATGCAGAATATAAAGGATTATTTCCGGCCCTCGACAGCTTTGTGCAGGGCTATAAGCACCTTCTCCTGTATTCCATTGCTGAACTACCCCATCTGGGTTACCTTCGCATCCACCACCTCTAAAGTTGCAGATTTTTCTGCACCCCAAACCCTTTGTGCGTTTCCTCCACAGAATTTCAGCCATTTCATCCTCATTGACCCCGGCAGATGACTCTGCACGCGTGGCACAAGGTGGTGCGCTGCTGTTTCCACCATACACGTTGCTTGGTTGGGACCAGAAGGCATTCCCTTGCGAACCCCTCTTACCCATTGAGACAGCACACTTGGAGCGTATTATTTCCTTTGGCCGACCTCTGTGAGTAAAATTATTGGGAATTCTGACATACTTCTTTCGAACATCACTATAGATGGTCGTCGATGATGACCCTGAACCTCAGTAACAGGAGCTTGATCAACTTAGCTGTGCAAAAACTTTGTGGGAGTAGCGGAGGGTTTATACCAAGTGACGTTAACCACATGATTGCAGTGCTTGGCCAGAGGTTCGGTTTGGAAATTTGCTTTGGTCATCCTGAATCAGTCAAGTATCTGGAGCGGGGGGTCGCAAGCCATCTGCGGATATGCCTCTCAACCACCGCTGACAGAGTGTGGATGTTCTCGAACTATCCATCGGAGCCATTTTTGTCTTGCATCGCTGCATTCGTTCTGCACGGCAAAGAACCCATAGAAAACAAGGTTCCGTTACTATTGAAGACGTCCCTGCAAACACTTCGGGACAAGTTTTATAACGGAATGGTTGATAAGGGCAAAGCGGGTGAGCTCGTCAGCCGCCTGCTGTGGTTGCTTGCGAAGGACCTATTCATTCGCACTACGACCGCCCCTCACTTCAACCTATTTCATGCCGCGACCATGGATACAGACGATGAATGGCAATATGAGATGGCCGACTGTCGACCCATTAAAGTTCTCCAGTACTTGGACTTTGTGTTTGGAGAGCGGATGTGGCCCGAGGCGGCTAGGGAGGCATTCGAGCATGCCTTCATAAACTTCTCGCACTGGGTGTCAATGCACAGTGATATCGCAGGGAGCAATCCCAACATGCACCGGTATGGTTCATTCACTTACATCTCCCATAGTGTTAATGAGAGTGTACAGAAGTGAACAGTGGATAGGCCACCATTGGAATAGGACCAGTGGTATTCAATGCCACCATCAGCAGAAACTCGTTGACAAGATGATTCCAATATACCACTCGGATTCAAAAAGGGTCTCTCAAATTTTCATATCTGATAAGGCGACCAAGACCCACAACGCATCCACCTTACCCTTCATCCGTCGTGATGACGCATCGATCGACTGTACAACTGATGTACCGTACATCGCGATCTTAGTGGACCTAGGCACCGAAAAATCACAATTCGACGCAAAATGGTACTCGCGTCGTTCCAACGATGGCCCTTCACTGCGAATCCACGCTGCTGCAATCAATGAGCACACTTTTCCGTTTTTAGAAAAATGTGGTGTCATCGAGGAGCTTCGCGACCTTGTCTCTCCTCCTAGTACCACTTTCAAATCCACCACTGTACTACAGAATCAGGTCCAATTCGGTAGCACCTCCCAAGACTGCCACACATGTTGGCAGCTAAAAGGCCACCACGAGAAATCTGGCCTAACACAGCAAGAGGAGAAAGATGGGGACGAGAAAGATGGGGATGAGAAGAAGCGAAAATGGGAAAGTACCGAGCCCACTATAGACTAATCAATGTGAGGAGGGACCATTGGACTACTCACGAGTCTTGCCAGTAGCAGTGCCGCCCCTGTTCTTGGACAGTTGTCAGACATAATAGAATTACCATTCCAAGCAATGTCTTGAGTGAAGATAAAAAAAATGCAACCATATCTGAGGCCAGCCATCTCAAGCCTTGCAGCTGGAGCTTGCAAACAAAGCAGAGGGCGTGTGGTTGAGCGAACGAACCACACTTCTTTATGACCTTTACCATCTAGCAATGTCCGCTCTCCAAACAAACCGGTCTTCGTCACCCTGAAGCCATCCACCCGTCGGTCTCCAAGAACCTTAGTATGTGGTCATTGATTTGTTCGAATTCGAGAAGGAAGCCATCATGGGTGATGGGATGGCCACGAATTCTGCTCCAATATGCATCGCCAGCTCTTTCCGTTCATTAGCGGTAAATAGGCCGTTCGTCCACGGCTACGTCAAGGGTGTCCAGTTTCAAGTGACATGTATATAGCAAATAGCATCAAAGCGAGAGACGAACTTGGCACCTTTGTAGCCCAGGTACGATTGCGCAGAGAAGATGGGAGGTGGAGTGGACGTTTTTGTCTGGGAGGGCTGCGAGGAAAGGCACGATATAGATGTTGTAGGTGATGCAGTAAGAGATTGTCAGCGTGAAGTCCTCTGGTGGCCCTTGGCATTGTGTGCTGCCAATGCTAGGCTTGCACCCAAGATGACGGGAGCACACAACGACGGCCACCAAAGGGCTTCATCTGCTGAACCGCTTTTCAAAGGAATCGCGGGAGCGGTAAGTAAGAAGCGCAGCCATGCGGGCCACTGCCAGGCCAGAGGACGACTGAGCAACGTACTAGCACTGGCGGCTGGCCATCTTCGTACATAGGATCACTGTAGACGGATTGCCGTTGTGTTTCGTCCCAGCTAATACACCAAGCGGAGTGACGTGCCGATGTAGCGATCGGATTATACGGCGAATGTAGCCCGGGGGAGTACAGAGTGGCCACTCGAGGACAGCCATCCCCCCATGGACCCACCTATGACGACGGCTACGCCAGTAACGCCTAAATAGTCTAACACCAGTTTGTGCAAACTGGGGAAAAGAGTCAATCATTGTGCTAGTCTATTTCGTCAGTGGCTTACCAGACATCATCACGGATACTGGTCTGAGGAAATTCTGGACCATACGGCTTCTGAGTCTCCTGGTTGATCGTTACTGGCGATGCAGTGCCATACGGGGAGCCCATTGCGTTGGCACAGGAAATAAAAAATCGGTCCGAGTTGAAGCCTTTCCACAGCCAAGACGACCCCACCTGGCGAGAGTCATTCGGGGATAGACAAGGTACATGATAGAACGAAGCAATGCACCAATCTTCCACATCTGCACGTTCGGATGATGTGGACGCTCTGTCCTTCTAGGTGGTCAGACGCGGACATGCGAAGTACAAACCAAGAGCTTGAATTTCCTCATGGCCATCTATACGTTGGCTAGTACCACTTGGGTGTGCAATACCAAGATTGCCAAGACGAATGGCGTAAAGTGATGCAAAAGTGCGTGACACCTGTAAAATCCAGCAGTAAGTGCTTTTGTATTTACCCGGAGTCTCGGACAAAGTTCTTGCCAAGGTCATTCCTGCAGTGAAAGAAAAAAATGATGCACCGTCGATGGTTCTCGATTTCTAGGTATTGACTATATGTAGTCTGGTCTACACCTTTTAGCTCGGTGACTGAAGGAGAAAGATTGTGATTGAGAGTACATACAGTGAAAGGTAGATGGGACTACAACGACGAGGGTAAATGTGTGAATTTAAGTTGATGAAGTGGGTGGAGAACCAAAACGATGGACTGAACTTGGCGAGGCGAGCAATCTCCCGAAGACTAGGAGTGCGCGACGTTCCAGCTGACTGCTCGACGCCCGAGAATTAGTAGCAGCACTTACTGCATCAACGAACCAGAGGCTGGGAATACCTCGTGAATGGTTCGGAAACCGGTGACCTTATAGATACGGCGCCAGGATCACGACTATTTGCGTAAGATAGAGAGAAAAATTTGCCCGCTAAACGACTTTGGGATTGGAAAACTTCAAAGGGTATGCCCCTGAGAAGATACTCGAAGCAGAGACTACGACCCTTGAGGTTAGACAAACTGAGCTGCATGGCTAGGGGGAGACTCGGGTGAAAAGATTCCTTGGTGAAGGGCGAAGGGATCCACCTTTGAACTTCCAGGCAAAGAGGTGGTCGTTGGGGGAAGTTGGGTTGACCAGGAAATGGTTGTGGAGCGCAGAAAGGGAATATGAAGGACATTCTGTCAAGCACATTGAACTGATTCACCCCGACCAATGGAAAGGGTCATTTTGGTCCAGTCGGAGATGTTGATCTGTCAAACCTCAAGCCCATCACGATCGATGACCGATAAGAAGGCGGTTCGCGTGGCATGTATGAGGGTTTGAGTGCTTTGAGGTTAGGGACAGTAAATTCGCCGAGATGTGCGACACACCAGAAACAGATTGTCATGCAAGTAAAGATGGCAGCATCGAGAGGGCCATCTCGCGAAAGGGGCTCTATGAACGTAGCAATGATATCTATTGTGGAGATGGCTTTTAGACGAAGGGGAAACCTTGTTGGTGCCCTTGCACATCTTGAACCTCTTCGGTGGCGATGAAACACCATACGAGTCCCTGCATGCAGTCGTGAGTTGCGGTGTCAAGCCATGGTTCGACGCCTTTGTCGGCGCGCGGGGCGGTGGAAAAGACGGCGACACGAAAATGGGTGCGGATGGCAATTATTATCGATCCAGCTTCACTGCTCACGTTGCTGTTTAGGTATACCGATGACAAGGAAGAAATTTGCGGAACTTGAGCTATCCCTCTTACACCTACAACAGAACGTCGAAATACTAGAGACGCACCTCATCATACACCCCGTCATCCAACGCCCCGTAGGACAGGTAAGGCTTACTTATGATCGAATGAATCGCCGACCAACTGCCCCGACAGGCCCAAGTGAGCAACGTACGACCGAATATATCATTCATCCCGCAGCGGCTATTAAACGACAGCTCTTTCCTCAACACACTGCACTCGCACGTCAACCAATGGATCAAGTCCATTCAAGCCGTCACCAAACTCACGCGGGACGTATCATCCGGCACCGCTTCTCAAGAAATCAACTTCTGGCTAAGTCTTGAACGGGCACTGGAAAGGATAGAGGCGCAACTTCGGAGTGAAGAAGTCAATATGGTCATGGAGTGTCTCCGTAACGCAAAACGATTCCACGCGACCATAAGTTTCATCGCGGACACCGGCCTCAACGCTTCGATGGATCTAGGTGCGTTTTGCTAACGCTCCTTCCCAACTGACCTCTTATACGCATTTTTAGTGCACAAATACAATCAATTAATGAAGGACTTCCCACTCAACGAACTTCTCTCAGCCACGGACGTCGATAAAATCCAAGAATCGCTTGTCCTCATTTTTGGTCATATCAACCGCAAACTCAAGCTGTCACCCTAGTATCCGATCCGCCGTGCGCTCCCCCTCGTCGAAGCCATCTCGCGTGATTTCAATGACCAGCTCCTTCGCGTCCTCACATCCCACCGACTTCCGTACACGCCGTACGAAACATTCGATCGGTTACTTTCACAAACAATCAATATATTCCGTACATGGGATGACCTTATCAAGGAGTTCACTAATGTTGCGCGTGAGGTGACGCGCAATCGATCTGAAAAGTTCATTCCGATCAAAGTGCTGCCTGCACACGCGAAACTGCAGGAGCGCGTGCGATATCTCCGAGATTGGAGGAAACAGCATGAACAGCTGGCGGTGATGACTGGCCCGACGAAGGGGTTGGCGAGCGTTGCGAAAGAAGTTGGGGGAATGAATATGGAAGAGGAGGTCAAGGAGGCATACGAGGTGGTTAAACGCATTGACGTGCTGGATGTCTCTATCGGTATGTCACTCGCGTATCTTTCACTCGGTTGTATACTAACAATGAACACATCGCAGAGGGCACAGAGATTTGGATAGCTGCGGAGAACGCGTACAACGAGCGGGTGGCAAGGGTGGAGAACCAGATCATTGCACGGCTGTGTGATCGGCTCGGCACGGCACGTAATGCGAACGAGATGTTCAGAGTATTCTCCAAGTTCAATGCGCTGTTCGTGCGACCAAAGGTGCGCCCATATCTAACTACTGATACGTATCTCATCTTGTTCTACTAGATTCGAGGTGCCATCCAGGAGTACCAAACACAATTGATTGACTCGGTAAAAGAAGATATCAAGCGTCTGCATGACAAGGTACTTTCTTTTCTTCACGCAGTTTGTTCGCGCTGACGATCCCCCAGTTCAAAACCCAATACCGCTTCTCAGAAGCATTCCACATGTCACAAATGCGCGACCTCCCTCCGATCGCCGGCGCTATAATATGGGCTCGCCAAATTGAGCGGCAACTACTGGCCTACATGAAGCGTGTCGAGGACGTGTTGGGAAAGGGCTGGGAGTTGTATGCAGAGGGCCAAAAACTTCAGTCCGAGTCTTCGGCATTCCGTAAGAAGCTTGACGTCCGTCCCGTTTACGATGCCTGGCTACACGACATCAATCGGCGAGACATGGCGGTCAACGGACGCCTCTTTGAGATCGTGCGTCTGCGCGGAGGCGGGTTCCAGCTCGCGGTCAACTTCGATCCTCAGACGATCACGCTATTCAAGGAAGTACGGAACTTGCTGTGGCTTGGGTTCCAGGTGCCGCATATGATCACGAACATGGCGAAGGATGCGAAGCGAGTGTATCCGCATGCAGTGTCGCTGATGGAGACGGTAAGGACATATGGACAAACACTCGACTTGGTGGAGAAGAACCAGGGAATTGAGTGGCTTGTTGCGGAGTACCGGAACGAGGCACAGAGGATGATTGCCAAAGGTTCGTTGCAGTCACTAGGTTCACCTTTCGCGTGCGGGTTGACGGCGAAACGACAGGCATGAACATCCGGTGGGATTACTTCGTCAATCAATACGACACCGCCCGGTTCGTGTCAGGTGCAGACGGTCGGGACAATCGACACCTCCAGTTTGTCAGGGAATTTGCGAGTGTAGTTTCGGTACTGCAAGACAAGACGAACAATGTGATCGATCTATACCGTGATATCCTTCGAGCTGTAGAAGACCTCGCGACATGTTCGTATACCAGCGAAGCCTTCTCGGAACTATTGAGCAGAATACAGGCCGCAGTATGTTTCCGCCCCGCCTATCAAGCGCCTTCTGCGGCTGACTTGGGTAATGTTACAGATTGACCGGCTTAATCTGGAAGGCTACGCAAATCTGGAACATTGGGTAGCGGAACTGGATAAGCGGATAGAAGGCATTCTATTACAACGGCTGGTGCATATTATACAAGTTTGGTGCTCCGAATTCGATCGCACGGATGACGACAGTCGTCGCGATGCGCTGCTATTGCGCGATCTGGCTAAGCGAAGAGTTGGGAAGGGCAGCAGAGAAGAGAAGGTAAGTAATTTCGACGCTGCGGGTTTATTGAACTGAAACGTTACGTGGCACCTGCCAGTTCGTGGAGGGCAGCATTACTATCAAGCCAATTGTCCATGAAATCCGGATACAGAACCAGGTCATCTTCCTGGATCCCCCAATAGAGTATGCTCGTTCAACGTGGGTCAAGCAACTACATGACTGGCTTGGTAAGTGCTTCCTCGTTTATGGTCCGAGTCGAGGCGCTGACCTCTCGGACAGGTGTCATATGCCGACTACGGCGCATCCAAAGTTCTCGGTACGAAATTGGACTACAGATGCAGCGCAACGTTGCATCGAAGACAACTTACACGTCACTGGTACGTGCTTTTCGTGGTAAAGAATCCTCGATGATTAACCGTTCGTAGCTCACACATTTCTCTGACAACACCCTCGAACGACCATTCGCCCTGATCGAGCTCAAGGTCCAGCAACTGAAGGACTACGTCGCAAAATGGCTACAGTTCCAGTCCCTCTGGGATCTAGAAGCCGAATACGTCTTCAACCGCCTAGGCGACTCGCTCGCCCACTGGCAGCAACTTCTCACGGAAATCAAGAAGGCCCGTTCGACCTTCGACACATCCGAGACACAGCGCGGCTTTGGCGTCTGCATCGTCGACTATGAGCAGGTTCAAGCTCGCGTGAACGCAAAATATGATGCGTGGCAGCGCGATATATTGAGTCGCTTTGGCGTGAAACTTGGTAATGCCATGAAGGAGATGCATGCCTCAATTCTGAAAGCGAGAAACGAGCTTGAGCATCACTCGATTGAAGGTCTCGTTGGGAGTGCGAGACGATTCTAGGTTCTATGTCGATGTCAGTGTCAGTACTATTATGCACGTTAGGCACCAGTTTAAGGATGTTCCCACGGTCTTTCAGATGGAGTTTCTTTGTAGGGCGAAACCCATCTAAGAGATACCCACCCTCGGCGCTACTCCCACTCAAATCCCGAAATAGACAGAGTGGTTCCCATCCCTTTCTGGTGAGCCTCCCATGAGCCTCCCAGCATTCTCTGCTTAATCCCCACTCGATTTGTTTTTATTTCTGCACTTCCTGTAGGATTACATAATCACAAAAAGCATTGCTACTCCCAAAAGACGACTGCATTTGGTCAATACCAGAACTGCAATATTCCCACCCTCCTTGTGAGCCTCCTCTGCCTTCCTGTGCCCCATCCCTGGTCCCCATGTACTGTACATAGTATCAGATATGTTATATAAGTATATAGGTCCATAAATGGAACCTCAAATGAGTGTGCCAGAGGCTCTGGATGGTTGGAGAAATAGTTAGGGGTAAAAGCAAAAAAGGCTTCACATTTTTGATACATTGGACATATACACTTCTGAATTACATCCCCTTCAAGGGGCCATATGTACCTACAACATATACCAAGTGCATTTGATGGGGTGGAGCCTCTGAAGTGCTGTGTCACATTCTCCTCCTCCTGGTATAACACCCTGGGAGGCTCTTACTGCGAGTGTTGGTACTTTTGGGATGGTTTGTAACTGTATTAGTATACTATTACCACTTGTCTATCACATAAACTGGGATACAGAGCGCTCTAAAGGTGAGCAGGAGGGGAAACACTACTTTTATGAAAATAGGGGCTTTATCAGTCCCCAGTGAAACCATCCATATTCTGACTATCTAGGAGGCTCTGTAATACTATATAGTAGTCGCCATATCATCACCAAGTTAATAGCTTGATGTGGAAGCGCAGGGGAAGTGAAATGATATGATGGAGGGCATGGGAAAATGTCCAAAAAAATGCGGTGACTTTGAAAACATATCAAAAAAGTGACATAACACACCACACACAGCATTTGGTGCTCTACTGATGGTGGTACTGAGGATCTGACCTATGATAGGATCTTACCATACAGGATATAGCATTAGTTAGCCTGACAGAACCTCTGGACTCCAAACTTAGTGTACAGATTGTGCAACCTGCAGCACTGAAATGTAGCCATTGCACAAGGTGCTCTCTTGTGCCAAAATTTCGCTTTCTGAAGAGATTATGGTTTATACAAATACTGTGACACATGTAAAGAGTCTGTAATGACACTAGAGAGTCAGTAGCACAATTCATAGACCACCAGATGTTGTGTGTGGTGTGCTATTTCACTTTTTTGATATGTTTTCAAAGTCACCGCATTTTTTTGGACATTTTCCCATGCCCTCCATCATATCATTTCACTTCCCCTGCGCTTCCACATCAAGCTATTAACTTGGTGATGATATGGCGACTACTATATAGTATTACAGAGCCTCCTAGATAGTCAGAATATGGATGGTTTCACTGGGGACTGATAAAGCCCCTATTTTCATAAAAGTAGTGTTTCCCCTCCTGCTCACCTTTAGAGCGCTCTGTATCCCAGTTTATGTGATAGACAAGTGGTAATAGTATACTAATACAGTTACAAACCATCCCAAAAGTACCAACACTCGCAGTAAGAGCCTCCCAGGGTGTTATACCAGGAGGAGGAGAATGTGACACAGCACTTCAGAGGCTCCACCCCATCAAATGCACTTGGTATATGTTGTAGGTACATATGGCCCCTTGAAGGGGATGTAATTCAGAAGTGTATATGTCCAATGTATCAAAAATGTGAAGCCTTTTTTGCTTTTACCCCTAACTATTTCTCCAACCATCCAGAGCCTCTGGCACACTCATTTGAGGTTCCATTTATGGACCTATATACTTATATAACATATCTGATACTATGTACAGTACATGGGGACCAGGGATGGGGCACAGGAAGGCAGAGGAGGCTCACAAGGAGGGTGGGAATATTGCAGTTCTGGTATTGACCAAATGCGGTTGTGTTTTGGGAGTAGTAGCACTTTCAGCGCTTATGTAATCTTACCTAGAGCGGTGAACAACTATTAATAAAAATCAAGAAGCCAAGGAGGCTCAGATGAGCCTTGGCAGAGGGTCTAGAGTGGTCATAGAGGCTATGCCGGTGTGAAGTTGACAAAATGAACACTATTCGGGACTGGCCGAATAGGAGCAGCAAATCCCGGTGCGGATGGTTGGTCTCTCAGATGGGTTTCTCATGACATAAAAACCCCATCTGAGAGACCTCTATTGCCACTGAGAACTGGTGCCTAAGAGTCTGGCCAGGAGGGTTGCTACTAGGCTCTATGTTGCTTACTATTTTGCATAGCTTTGGCTAGAGTTGGGGCAGTGCCAATTAAGTTGAACTTCTGAATCTCCAACCAAACCTCAGGCTGGCAGGCTATGGTGTCTGAATCTGACTGCCATTCTTGCCTCCCATGCTGGTCTTATGGCCAGAGCAGTGACTATGCCTCATCCAGTACATGTCATTACTTCTCAGCATCATCATCTGTGCTACTGCAAGCATCATCTCCGAACCTGCAGCTCATCCGCTGTAGAGACATGCGCGTCTCTGGGTGCGTGTCCACGCATTAGAGCTTGTTTGGCCAGGAGCTATGGAGTGCAGGTACCCATGTGCACTGGAGGCACTCTAGCACATGCAGGACTCCCTGTTAGGTGCACATACATCAGTTCCACAGAGCTATGGCCTTCCATCCATGTCTCGAGCTCCTTTGGTCACCTGCAGCAGTGTCCGCACACTCAGTGTGCACCTGGCCTTCATCCACACTACTCAGCACAGCCACCTGCACAGCTCGCGCCCACTAGCTCTCCAATGTGCAGCCTTGTGTGCTCTGTAGCCCCCTGTGAAGGTCCCACATCAGCACTCTCTCTGTGTCTCTTCCTGCGCGCACTTCAGTCACTCAGAGCAGCATTGAGTTGTCTCCACTTGCTTGCATGTCTCAGCACAGCTGTGTGCGCACTCTGTGTGCACTCCTGCACCTGTTGGCATGCTCTTCAGCCCACAGTGCTGCGCGTCAGGGTCCTGCCCCCTCCAGTGGTCCCCCAGACTGGTCCGACATCATCAGGGACAGTATCTGGCATGTTCTGCCTTGTGTCTCTGTTCCACTCCTTCCCTCTCCTGTGTGTCACCTTTCCTGGGCTTGTTCCTGCTCCTGGTGCCTCAGGGCATGCACACTTTTCCTTATTTAGAAGGATGCCATCACTGTCAGTCTGTTGTTTGCTCTCTGTTCGTTTCTGCATCTCTCTCTCTCGTTTTACGTTCTAGAAGTGCCAGGGTCCACACTACTGCTCCCCATTTAGCTAGGATCATTGCTTCTGTGCGCTTCTTGTGTGCTTTCCCTTATTTAGCCTTCCTGTCACGTACCTACACTCGTTTCACTATATAGGCCTCATCCACACAAAAATAAGAAGTTTTTTTCCACCCCCATCTGAGTCTTAGTGTGTGTCCTGCTGTGTTTCCTGTGTCCTGAGGTTTCCCCTGTGTCCTGCCATTCTTTTCCTGTGTTCTGACAATCTCTGACGACCCCTGCTCTTGCACTCTGGTGATACCCTGCGGTTTCCGCTACTTCTGCTCTTCCTTGCGCGTGTCTACATGTTCCAGGCAACCCCCAGACTCTCTAGTCACGCATACCCTGTGCATTTGGCTGCACTTCCCACCCCCTCTCTGCTCTCTCGACTCCCAGGCCCCTCGAGCCTGCTCCTGCACTATATATCTCTTAGCTCCCCTAGTCCAGCCAGACCAAGTCTCCTCGGGTGGACACCTATTTTCGCGCCTTCAAGGGACTTACCCCCTACACCGCCCCGCAGGGACCCAGAACCATACCACACCTCCATCTTGTCCAGTGAGGGATGGGTACTGGAGTTGCTAACTGGCCATCCAGACTGCATCAAAAATGAACTTGGGATGTCCACTGACCTTTTCAATGAACTTATCACAATTCTCAGAAACTGTGACCACGTCAATTCAAGATTTGTTTCCTTAGAAGAGCAACTCGCAATTTTTCTGTATACTTGTGTCACTGGGTTGCCTGTGAGGCATGTAGGAGAGCGTTTTCAATGGTCAAATGACACCATTTCACGGTAAGTGATCATTAATTGGATGATGGAGACGATGGAGACTGACAACATTACCAGCTATTTTCACAGGATGGTCAAGATGTTGTCTGAGCCACCTATCTACACCTTGTTTGTCAAGCCGCCTGGCATTGACCCCCTTTCCCCCAAGATACGACTCAACTGCAAACTCTACCCCTACTTTAAGGATGCCATTGGAGCCATCAATGGCAGCCACATTCCCATTGCACCACCAGCTCATCTTGCCTCTGCCTACCGAAACCACAAAGGTTTCATTTCACAAAATTGTCTCTTTGCATGTGACTTCGATCTCCATTTCACCTATGCGCTTACGGGATGGGAGGGGTCCGCTTCGGATGCTTGCATTTTTGGTGACACTTGTATGTGCAACCTGGAAATTCCGGAGGGCCAATACCTTCTTGGCAACCTTGGATTTCCTTCCAAACCATCTCTTCTTGTCCCTTATCGCGGGGTACGCTATCACTTGGCTGAGTGGGGACAGGCAAATGTACGGTGAGCTATTCCCTCCCATTCTGGTGTTCATTAACAAAGTACAGGCCTACCGATCAATGGGAACTGTTCAATCTGTGCCATGCATCCACATGCAATGTGATTGAACGTGCATTTGGTGTGCTCAAGAAGCAATTTCAAATACTCCTCCTGCTGACCCATTACCCCCTTGATATCCAAGCACGCATTCCTGTAGCACTTTGCATCATCCACAACTTCATCATGTTGTGCCATCCAAGCGACCAACCGATTGATGATGATGATGATCCAATGGGTGGTTCCAATGAAGGTGATGGCAGTGGGGATGAGGGTGAGGACAAGGATGAGGACGAGGGAGATGTGAACATGCGCGATCAGATTGCACGTCAGATGTGGGATGATTATGTTGAATTGCTGCATGCTTGAGGACTTGTGTAAATAGCATTGATGACGATGATTACATGTAGTTGCTACATTACACAAGTACATGTTTGTGACACAATACATGGAATTTCGACAAACAACAATGAAAACATGAAATGTAGTGCTAACAGACTAAGGTCCAGTCTGGACGGTGAAACCTGGAATGAAAGTGAAACAGAAAAGTTCAGTTCAATGTCACGTGTGGTCACATGTGGTCACATGGAACTGTTGCCCTGTACACAGCCCGCACAGTGCTCTTGCTCCTACCGATGTTTCCTTCCATGTCTGATAGATCTCATTCATCTCATTCATTGCACTCGAAAGGGCCTGTTGTTGAATCTGAGGGCAATACAAGAACAAAACCTCGCAAGCAGGCTGCCAACTGGTCAGATGAAGATACTACAACACTTCTCGAGTTTCTTATTGAAGAGTTACCCAAAGCTGGCAATGGAAACTTCAAGAGATCAACATGGATGGCAGCTGCATCCATTTTCTCAATCAAATCTGGGATAACCAAGGGGGGGGCAAAAGATGCACACTCATGTGAGCATAGGTTTCAATTGGTAAGTTAGATCTAACTGGACCATCTGACCGTCACTAACAAATACTACAGCTGAAGAAATACTATGAAGCTGTTGTCGATCTCAAGAATGCTTCCGGATTTATGTACTCCGATAAGGATGGTGCTGGGATCACGCTGGTACAAACCGATGTCTGGAATAGATACATCAGGGTGAGTATAAAACATACTGGATTATTAAAAATGGTGCGGCTGACAAGTTGAGCAGTCCCATCCAAATGCGAAGCCCTTCAAAGGGAAGGGCTTCATTCATTTTGCACAGGTTGAGGCTGTGATGCCCAAGAAGGGGAAGGGGCATTTCGTTTTTCGCCCCACCACCAACCCTACCACGGCTGATGCCAGTGCTTCTGTTTCACATGATATCCCCCCTCCAACACTCATTTCCAGTGGTGCTTCCCTTAACCTCGAGCAACTCACTGTTGCTGCAGATGAGATTACCAGGGCCAGTCGCCAGCAGCCGGTTGTAACTCCCCAAATTCCTGGTACACGGAGTAGCGCCAGTGACCCAAATTCCATGCCAACATCCACACCATCCAGCTATCTCTCGCCCTCTGTCGCCTCTGAGTCTACATCATCCGCAGTCACCAGCGTTAGTCATGCCAAGAGAAAGGTATCTCCCTCGGTCACCGACTCGGTGGCTAGCATTCGCAAGCAGTCACGTCCACTGTCTGCTACAGCACAAGCACAGCAAGTGGGTGGTGCAGCGATGCAGGAGCTTGCAGCTGTGGTCAAGGACATTTCCCGTTCTATAGCCCCACCTGATGCCCTTGGCGCTGCTATCGATATCCTCCAGCAACACCATGAACTTACACCCATCCAGCAACTTGATATCGGTGAATATCTTGTGCTCAAACAGAACAAGAATCAGGCCATACTTTTCCACAAGTTTGGCGAAGAGGAGCAGAAGGTTTGGTTGGCATGCAGGTTGTTTGAGATCATGGCCAGTCAATGTCCAACTGGCTGATGATGTGTCCCCTTCAATGTATCACCTTGCAGTCGTCTACCAGCTCAAATGTATTACATAGCGATAGTAGTACAATATAGTATTGATTTTGCGACTCAAATCAAGATGCCTGTAGCCCGCGATGCACCAGCTCCTGCTGGTAGTCCTGCCACATCTCCTGAGCGATATTGTCGCGGCATTCATCTGCTCGCCTTCTCTCTGCTGCATCTGCAGGGCCATCTCCAAGCTCTATGGGGAGATCTCCCTCTGTGAGCTCTGGGTCAAAAAAGTCATCTGGATCATATCAACAAACAAAATTATGGATCGTGCACAGCGCAACGGGAAGTCGGGCTTGGATGTCCATACTGTACTCGAGGGGAAGCTGGAGAACATGGAATTGGCGCTTTAAAACACTGAATATGCATTCAATCATGTTCCGGAGCAAAGCGTGTCATAGATTAAATAGTTCCTCTCAATTGCACAGCATGATTGTGAATGTGAGTATGCTGTCACTGCTGGTCAACTGGCAGAATAAAACATACCTTTGATATGCCTGGCACCACTCCTTGAGATGATACTGAACCCCACGAAATGGAACTAGAAGGGCGTCCAATGTCCCAAACCCTGCATCAGCTAGAAGGTACCTTCCCTGTGGCATTCACAAGTCCTGGGTATGTGCGTCATTCCATAGATTGGCATCCACAGTTGAGCCATCCCATCTGGTGAGTGTGTATGTAAAGAGGAAGTTGAAGTCGCAAACAAATAGACAGTTTTGTGATAGATAGCCTTTCCAATTGCGCATATGGGGCTGCATCAGCAAACCAGCCCTTTTGCGTAGCCAAGATGACAGCATTCCCAGGGTCACACCGCCCTGTCTGGCTTGTCACGGCCTGTGGTAAGCAGGCTATGACCTGTGAATTTCAGTCATACCTGGCTCAGCTACTGTAAGTGCTGTGCATTTTTTTTGTCTGTGACTGATCTGTGCTCAATCAAAGCACTTGTGCTGCTACAGTGCCATACATATATACTACATTTACTACTCATTGCCTGTACCATAATTGACCTAGCACTAATAGTACTAGTATAGCCCGTTCAATACAACTGCCAGGGCCGTTGCTTCGTTGACCAGAGTCGTTTACTACTAGTTCAATTGCCATGTCGCCGGGGTCATGCTGGTGGAGTCGTGCTGCCAGTGCATTGTGCCATACTAGTAGCCCGTTTAATACCACTACCAGGGCTGTCACTTTGTTGACCAGAGTCGTTTTGTTCAATTGCCATGCCGGGATCGCGCTGGTGGTCGTGCTGCCAGGTTGTGCCGGGTCATTGCGTTGATGGTGCCAGTGGTTTCTGGTGGTCACTGGTATGATAGTCGTCATGCTGGTGGTCGTGTTGATGTCGGTAGTTAGTACATTGATACATCGCCAGCATGCTGTTGCAGGCTGCGGGTGGAGAATGAAGAGTAGTACGACTTGAAACGATCCGCATGCGACTTGAAGTGGTGATCGGAGGTGGTGATTCGAGGTAACAGCAGTAGGGCCATCTGCAACACAGAATGAAGGTAGCACATGTGTAAATGCCGACCCACTGTACAAGTTAAACCTTGCAGCGTTGAAGCTTCCGAACCCACTAAGAGAAAGAGATGATGCATGATAGTAAATATGGCAACATCATGGCAACAAAAATCACTACTAGTCTAAAGTGACATCAAGCATTGGCCGAGTCGAACTACTAGTACAGTGTCCTGACCACAAAGTTCAAATTGGTAATGGTTTAGTCTGACTGGGGTGAATCTTACCTGAAGCACCGGCATGCAGTGAGTAGTCCTCTCACATCGCATGCTCAAATGCTGCCGTGACACCACTCTGCCTGATTGTGGTGCGAACCTTTCCCACAAAACGGTCAGCAGTATGAAGCTTGTCTTGGGCTTTCTCCAACATGAGGCAATTGTACTGGAGTGTAAGAGCATTGCGATGGATGATTTGATGGACGAGATTTTGTCGGGTAAGCCATACTTCCCAGTCAGCGTGAGCAGTTTCGAGTAGAAGGTATGCTTCAATAGTACTACTGGGGGGAGGAACAACATGAGGGAATGCGTCTTCAAGTTGTATCTACAAGTGATCAATGGAATTACACACTTCGCTGGGTAAAATCGACTCACTTCACAGCTTTGATCTTCAGATCCATCACCGGGTGCAACAATGCTAGAGCAGTCACCCTCTGAATTTGGGTTGTTGCAGTGCGTGCCCAAAGTCATGTTCAAGTATGCATGCATTCGAGTAGTATTGACATCATAAATGGGGCATATGGTGTTGTCGTGAAGCTGTGCAAAAGGAGATAGGTGGAAAACATCATCTGATTGTTTGTTACAGAAAGACATGACCTGTGTACCAGTAGTAGTACAGTCTGGAATGTTGAACACGGTCATTGTGGCGGGTGAGAAAATAAAGTTTACTAAGGTAGATAATACGGTTGTCTCCGAACCTTCCAGCCATATACCAACACACGTATCGCCCACAGGATCTGCTGAAGGACTCCTCTGTTCAGATTTTGGTAATGTTTCTTGCCTGACCTCACTCCAGACCTTCAATCGTCCTCGCTGCCAGCCCGACGATCCATTCTAGGTGTCTCTTATTTGGGTTGAAATTCCCTGTTCTCGCCATTCCGCAAGTCACATAACTATGTATTACATATCTCACCTGCAGGTGATCGAGAGTGGCATCCACATGCTGTAAGTATTCTGAACTCATCTCCTGAACCACCATTGAGCTCCCTCTTCACAACTATTGTTGGATATGCCAAGAGCCAAAACGAATCGCGACCAACCCAAGACTATTAGGTGCCCAAGATGCGGAAAGAAATTCTGCTTGGAAACAAATGTTCTTCAACATATGAACCAGCCATTATCTTTGTGCCGTGCACTTTACCACGAGGAGCATGCTCCCCCACTCCACCACCTCTCCCGGTCTAGTCAAAGTCATTTTACAGGAGCTCACAGGCCTGCAGAGATGCAGGAGCCTGACTTCTTCGATAAAGACGGTCGCTGGACGCCTCCCAGTAACCAAGACGACAACTACGGTGACAAGGGTGCATTCGGAACAACTGCTGGTCCTTCCAAGTTCACTGAGTACTTGTCAAGACCGGTTCTTCACCAATCTGATCTCTACAGGGGATCTGGGGGTCAGAGGTTGGCCTAGTGGTAAGACTGAGATGCTATGTAGCGTAGTCGCGCTTCCCGAGTAGTAGGAAGGCCAACCGAGGGTTATACAGAGAGTCTGAGGGTAAACAATCAACAACTGAGTACTTGTACAAGGGCAGAGACGGAGAGTACGAAAGGAGAACAGAGGAGAAGTATCTTATTCGATATTTGAACTGAAACTACAACAGACCAAGTATCTAGGTATTTATACTGAGTAGAACGGATGAGGCGATGTACGGGAAGTCGGGATTACCGACGAATGATGAGTGCAGTCGCGCTGCACGCTGAGTAAGTATGGTAAGTGCAATAACCGGATTGCCGATGAGTATCGTTATTAGTAATGCAATGGGACGGGAATGTATAGTAACCAGAAACGAGAAAGGAAACATATTAGGTAATAGTACAGAGAGACAGAATGGGTAACACGCTCACCGATCGGTGGCGATACAGGACAGATAGAGAGAAATGGAAAGGGAGTACATACAATAAAATGGGCGGTGAACACGTGGACATGATCAGACAATAGGGTACAGGGTGATCGGATGTCACAGTCATGACAGTATCCCCCTCTTAGGGCCGAGCCCACGAGGCTGCAATGCGTATTCCACACCAAGTGTGTGTGGCCATTGTCTGGGTTTGAAAATCGGTTAGGATGTATATAAGACTAGCCTTCGGTGACGGTCAACCCAACAACTTCTCTTCGTCTTAACACTTTGATTTAATCATGTCCGCTAGCAACACCGATAACATCGACTGGATGTGCACCCCCTCGCCCGAGTTGGAAGGGAAACCGACTGATTCGATCCAAGTCCAAATCGCCAAGTTTGACGAGCAGTCGCGTTGGTGACGAGAGCGCTTGATGAAGCAAGCGGCCGAGCAAGAGGCGAGGTTGGCAGAGGAGGCTGCCAGGAAGAAGGCTGAGGAAGAGGCAAGAAGGGTCGCCGAAGAGAAGTGGAAGGCCGAGGAGCAGGCGAAGAAGGTCGCCGAGGTGAAAGCGCGGGCAGACTTCGAGGCAAGGCGCAAGGCTGAGGCAGAGGTGAGGGCGAAAGAGAAGGCAGAGTCGCTGGCGGCTGGTGAGGCGATGCAGGAGCGTTTGGGGCTGGGGCCAAAGCCAAAGGTGCATGGCTGATTAATATTTTGATTTGATTTCGCTGACTTATTGCTTGATTAGCCTTGACAGGTCACTGCCCGTTCCAACATGGGCATAATGGGGTTCAGACCCCCTTGTGACTGATGCCGGTGAAGCAGCCACAGCGACGAATGCGAGTTGGCCGATGGTGCATGCACACCAACTTGCAGTCAGTGTCAATGATCGAAAATCAAGTGCACCTTCGAGATTTTGATGGCAGCGATGGAGAGGTCGGCGAGCGGAGAGAAACGGAAGCAGAGTGAGAAGATGGTGGAGCCGAACATGTCGCCGAGAGGAGGGGAGAAGCGCAAGAGGACGAAGAAGACGGTTGCTGATGCCACGAGCACCGAGGAGATAGAGGCAGCGATGGGAGGGTTTTCGGTGGCTGGGCCATCGAGTCGGCCAGACCCAGTCGCGCTGGTCTTGGACCGCCGACTCAGGGAGATCGTGGCTGCGATCGATTGCAACACCAGGGAGCTGGTGAAGCTCGGTGGAAAGGTAGAAGGGGTAGCCTGGGAGATGAAGAGGGTCGCAGATGCGAGGGACCCAAAGGGCAAGGGCAAGGCGAAGCCCGAGGAGAGTGAGGAGCAGGAGGAGTCGGATGAAATGGACAGGGAAGGTGAAGAGTTGGGAGATGAAGACAGAGAGGGCGAGTCTGAGTAGTTGGACTGTATTTGTATTTAGTTTTCTTTTTACTTTTTACTTTGTTTTGTACACTATCAATAGACTTTGTTCGGTGATTTGAATGACTTAGCGTGAGAGGCTTTCTAAGGGGCCTGGCTTAGTCGGGTAGGCTTTGTGGTAGTTGGCCACGAGTTCTGAGGCGTGTCCGAGCTCGGTCACGATCAACCAAGATTTTTCTTCATCGGTACCTTCGTAGCCAGCCCATCTAACTAGGTAGAGGAGTGGGCATTGGCATTGACATCGGTCGAACTTTGAATCAAGGATCTCAGTGATCTTGAATTCGGGTTCGCCGTCGACTTCGATAGGAGGTGGTGGAGGTTGTGACTGATTTGGTATTGTATTCGGTGTCGCTGGTTCGAGCTGTGAGATGTGGAAGACGGGGTGGACAGCACGCATAGAGTTGGGGAGACGGATCGTGAATGATAAAGTGCCGACTTGGGCGATGATTGGGTAGGGGCTGAGATTCTTCTCGGACAGTTTCTTTGATGGTCAGGTAGACCTAAAGTACTTGGCTTTGACAAACACTTGATCACCGACTTTGAAGTCGGGTGTGGGTGATCTTCTGGCGTCAGCAGGGCCTTGGTACCTTTTCTGGGCAGCAGCCATCTCTTCACGTAGGTACTCATGCAGTGACTCTAAGTCAACTGTGTATTCCTGTGCCCGAGCCGATGAGAGATCATGCTCGGGGTGCACAGCGAGGTTCGGGTGGTATCCTTTGTTCACGAAGAACGGTGATACACCAGTCATAGTGCTAGGGGCATTGTTGTAGGTGAACTCGGCGAGAGGTAGTAGGTCCAACCAATTGTCCTGCTGGTAGTTGCAGTACATCCTGAGGTATTGCTCGAGTGTTTGATTAGCTCGCTCGGTCTGTCCGTCACCTTCTGGGTGATAGCCCAAAGTGAAATGTAATTTCATATCTAAGGCCTTACCGAGTGAATGGAAGAAATGCAAGACGAACTCTGAGCCTCGGTCAGACGTTACGTGCACAGGGATGCCGTGCTTAGCGAAGATGTGGAGTAAGAAGAGCTGTGCGAGCTTGGGGGAAGTTATTGTGTCATGAGTTGGGATGAATATGGCTTGCTTTGATAGTCAGTCAATGACTACCAGTATGGCTGTGAAGCCAGATGAGGATGGGAGTTGCTCGATGAAATCCATCAAGATGGAATTCCATGGTCGGTCGGGGACCGGTAATTGCTTGAGCATCCCATAGGGTCGGTGACGTGGCGTCTTGGCTCGGGTGCAGGCCGTGCAGGACTTAACATAGTCCTTTATGTAGGTATGAATGCCTGGCCATGTGTATTCGTGATGAATGAGCTCTAGGGTGCAGTTCTGACTGAAGTGTCCCGATAGGGGATGGTCATGCTTGTATCTGAGGACATGAAGACATAGGTCATCGGCCTCAGGGACGTACATGCGGCCATCGAGACGTAGGTAACCAGTCCCATCAGTTGACCATCGGGGATTCAATGTGTCCAAGAGGTGGGCTTTAGCGATGGGATCGGTCGGGAGGTTGGCTAGGATATCGGCGTGGAGACGCTTGACGTCCATGAGTGCACTAGCTCTGAGTACTGGGGCGTGTAGGTATGTTGCGTGAAGGGAATTGGTGAGCTGTTCAGCTGTGAACACTGGTCGGAGGTTCTGTGGATTGACTTGGGCGAAGCCCCTATTCCCCTCTTTGGGGTAGACGTCCCAGCGTCTAGTCAAGGCATCGGGCTTTGCACCAAGCTTACCAGGTTGGAAACAAATGATCAGATTGAACAAAGAGAGATATTCTGACCATCGGGCTTGCCGACGGGTGAGAACCTTAGAGGTGGAGAAATACTCCAAGTTTTTGTGGTCGGTCACGACGTCGATCGGGAAGGCAGGGCCCTCCAGATAATGACGCCAGGCCTTGAAGGCTTCGAAAATAGCGAGAAGCTCCTTGTCATGCGTATCGTAGTTCAGCTCGGGCACGGTCAGAGTGCGAGAGTAAAACGCAATTGGTTGTATCTCGTCATCCAAACCAGTGATGGATAGGATACCGGCGATCGTGTAGTCCGAAGCGTCGGTCTCAACCATTAGTTGGGTGCCTGGCTGGAAGTGGGTGAGGATGGGAGCTGTGGTGAAGGCCTCCTTCAGGTGATTGAATGACCATCGGCAGACATCGGAGAAATCCCAGGGGGCATCTTTCTGTGTCAACTGAGTTAATGGAACCACTATATCGGAGTAATTGAAGATGAATCGATGGTAAAAGTTTGCAAAACTGAGGAAAGACTGAATGTCCTTCACTTTGCGAGGTTCAGGCCAATCGCATATTGTCTTGACTTTGTCTTGCGACATTGTCAAACCGTCAGGGGAGAGGAAGTACCCGAGGTACTCCACCGAGTCCAAATGGAACTCACACTTTTCGGGTTTGGCGTATAGCTTGTGCTGGCGGAGTTGCCAAAGCACTTCCCGAACGTGTTCAGTATGGTCCTCCATGTTGTCCGAGTAGACTAGGATATCGTCGAGGTAGACTACAACGCAGACATCAAGCATGTCCGCGAAGACTGAGTTGACAAATCACTGAAAGGCTGCAGGGGCATTGGTGAGACCGAAGGGCATCACCTGCCACTCATACGAGCCATAGTGAGTCCTGAAGGCAGTTTTCCACTCATCACCTTCGGCAATGTGAACCAGGTGGTAAGCATGTCGAAGATCGATCTTAGTATAGACCTTTGCCCGACTCGGGGAGTCGAGTAGGTCGGAGATGAGAGGTAGAGGATACCGATCCTTCTTTGATATTTTGTTGAGTCCTCGGTAGTTGACGCAAAGTCGGAGAGAGCCGTCCTTCTTCTTGACGAAGAGGACAGGGGCTGCATGGGAGGATGAGGTCGGACAGATGAAACCAAAGCGAAGGTTTTCGTCAATGAATGCCTGATGGGTTTCGAGCTCGACAGGGGAGAGAGAGTAGAGTCTACCAGGCGGTAAAGGTGCTCCTTCTTCCAGTTCTATCTTGAGGTCATGTTCCCGATGAGGCGTGAGTACCGATGCTTTCACCTTGCTAAAGATGTGGGCAAAGTTGTGGTATGCCTCGGGGACAGAGGAGAGGTCAGGAGCAGCATCGACCGACACAGCGCGAAAGCTGCCGTCAGGCTTCAGCTGGACAGAGAACTGTTGAGAACCATTGAGCTGGCAAGCCTTTAGAAAGGCTGCAGCGTTGATGAGAGCGATAGGAGGTGCCCGAAGACTGGGAGCCTGAGGCGAGTCGGTCGGGGAAGGAGACAAGACTGACGTAGCGTTGAGTCTCAGCATGCTCAGTGAGGGCGCTACAGGGTCGGGGAGTGAGCTCGGGGTTTGCACTTGCTGCGTAGATGTTCTGAACTCAATACTGCTCAGTACCCAGTCAATTGATGGATTGTATTGGGTGAGCCAGTTGTGTCCGAGAACTATCTTACAGTCAGAGTCCAATGGGGTGACATAAAATGTCATCAGGGTGATGTCGCCAGAGGGAAAACGGATGGGTAGATTGGTTGCTTTGGTGATTATGGTGGTGGTGGTACCGTTGAATAGATGGAGAACGATCAGGGATACCGAGTAAAGCGAAAGAGAGTTCATATTGGCAAAAGATGGATCTACAAAACAATGGGTGGAACCCGAATCTCCTAACGCAGGGAAAGACTGTATATCGCGGTCACTGATAGTAACCTGAGGTCGGAGAGAGTTTGGATCAGAAAGAGCAGCTGCGTTGAGTCGGGCCTCCATAGGTGCACAGTCGGGAACAACGCAACTCCCACTCTGTGCGGAGTCTCGGGAGTTGCTATCTATTTTTTTGCCTCGGTGGAGGCCATCGGTTTGGCTTCCAATGTGTTGTTCGTAGTAGTGGTGGTAGCTGCCCTAGCCTTGGCTGCTCGAGAGCCTGACTTGGGGCAGTCCTTGGCCTTGTGGCCAGTTGCACCACAGAACATGCACAGATTCATGTTGAACCTGTGCTTGCGTTCCTCAGAGGTCAGTTTGCCGTCCTTGCTGAGCTTGTCCGAAAGCTCAGCAGTCTTGCCCGACTTGTTAGACTTCTGAGTCAGGGTAGATGACGAAGAGGACTGGGCGGCGTTGCCCGAGGATTTACCCTTGTTGGTCTTACCCGACTTGGTGTTGGGGGTATTGGTACTAGTGCTGGTAGAGGTCTTGTTCTGACGAGTGACCTCTTCCTTGCATTCCCAATATCGGGCATCGATCTCCTGGGTAAGGACATGAAGACCGTTCAGAGTGCGTGGTTTACCGACATGGCTGATCTCGTCCTTGATTCGGTTGGGGAGACCTATGTAGAAGTGATGATGCAGGGCGCCATCACCATAGCCCCGAATCTGGGACGCAATACGGTTGAAGTCAACCATGTATCTGTTGGCACGATGGTTTTCCTTCATGCAGAGGTGGTTGAGCTGATGCTCGGCGTCGGCAACAGGGTTGTGTGAGGACCGAAGGTTGTCTGGAGCTCAATAACGAACTCTTCCCAATCAGTCATCCAGATCGGACGGTTGTGGGGGTCTCCTGCACCGAGTAGGTCTGGCTCGAACCATTCGAGAGCCATTCCTTTCAGGTACGATTGCGTGAATGTGACCTTGGTTCGGTCAGTGCGAAACACCTTTGGTCGGTCCTGGAAGTTGAGCTCGCACTGGACTAGGAATGTGCGCAACTTCTTTGGATTGGTCCCGTCGAAGGTGTCGGGTTCGCGCACCTTGGTGCGAGATGAAGATTTGGATGAGCGCAAAGATCGCGCGAGCCTGTCGATAGCAATGGAGAGGTTATTGAAAATGACTAGACCAGCCTCATCTTGGTCGGGGATGCCCTCAATGGGGTCCTCATCGCCATCATCAGGGTTTGGGTCGTCGGGGTCGTCGGGACCATCACCGCCGGGACCACCATCACCAGGGCCATTGTCATAGGGATGGTCATCACCTAGGTCATCACCAAGATCTTTGACGAAGGCCCCAGGTGGGCGACGTTGAGCGGGGGAGGAGGCTCTCCGAGCGGAGAAGCCTTGGAATTGGGAGAC